>JASANA010006368.1:0-23738 GCA_030248095.1 Ptycholaimellus sp. GST1_10
ACATCAAAGGTAGTCATTGGCATGGAATTGTAAGCTGCCAAGGAAGTTGTGGGCTGTGAAGCTCCGCGGTCACCTATTGCGCTCTGCACCATATACTTGTTTTGTTCACAAGTCATATATAGCAATTCCAAATCTGTGCTTACTTTTGAAAATGGTTGAGAAACCACAGACTTACCCTCTTGAGTGACAAACTTTCACGCATGGCAATGGCATCAATAATCAGTTACAGCTGAACGGCTCAGAATTGCACAAAGGACTTGAGTTTTTTTGTTCACAAGTCATATATAGCGATTCCAAATCTGTGCTTACTTTCGAAAATGGTTGAGAAACCACAGACTTACCCTCTTGAGTGACAAACTTTCATGCATGGCAATGGCATCAATAATCAGTAACAGCTGAACGGCTCAGAATTGAACAGAAGACTTGAGCTTTTTTGTTCACAAGTCATATATAGCGATTCCAAATCTGTGCTTACTTTTGAAAATGGGTGAGAAACCATAGACTTTTCCTTTTAAGAGACAATGTGCACCTTCACAATGAAAATTTTCCTTTATTTGCAGGTGTTGCAACATGTGAAGTTAGAAGCGCTCCGCGGTCACCTATTGCGCTTTGCGCCATATACTTGTTCGATCCTGTTTTAGCTCGCTGCCAAATGCTCTATCTATTTTGCCCTCTTTTAAAATTCGTTTTTATTTTGGTGGAAAACGAAAAAACCTACTATTAAGACCCGGTTTTTGGTAAGAACACGAATTCTACAAAGGGGGCCGGACATAAATTTTTTGACCCCCCTTTTTTATTGCAGAATCTAAATCTCCATACATTTTTATGTAAGTCCACCAATTTTGGGCGAAAAATATGCAAAAATGGGGTTACAACAGCTCCAAACGTGAAGGGGGTCGAAAATTTGAGAAAATTTGAGTTTCAGCAAGTTTAAGTTACATAACTGGCGATTTCGGTATTATTTTTATTAAAAACCATAGCAAATTGGGTATCAATCAAAAGCTGACAATGTTCCCGACCTGCCTGTGCCTTTGATTTGATTAAAATTGGCGCCCGAAGCAAGAAAAAGTTCATTAATACATTGTTTTCTAGAATTTGAAATTTTTAATTTTTGTCAAAACTTGATATTTTCATGCACTCAACTTGCATATTCGGGGAAATGACTACCATTTTTGAATTTCTTGGAAAATTTTGGTCTAGAAAATGCTCAAAAAGGTTTAAAAATCGGACCGACCAGACCAACCGCAAGCACTTTTCTAAGCCACAGTCAAGAAGGGCCCTATGTTATAACATAGGGCACTTTGGCCAAGGTGGAATTTTTGGACTAAAAAACTTCCAGCTCCTATGCAGGTCAATATTTTTCAAATTCCTTTTGTGAACTTACTTATCTAGCCCTTAAGCAAAGATCTATTGAGAAAAAAGAGAAGGTTTTAACTTAAATTTTGGAAAACAGGTCCAGAAAGTGTTGACAGGTCTCATATTTGCCCTATGCTATAACATAGGCAAAAAATTACCAAAAATTTTTTGGCCTCGAATTTTGATTCCAATGGTCAAAATCGATGCTCCAGCTTCAGATACACCAGAAAATATCATTTTTAAGCCCAAATTTGTTGTATTTTGAAAACTAAATTTGCTGGGTTTTTTCCACAGCATGACCCTTATCTGGTCGCAAAATCCTATGTAATGAATTTTCAAAATACAACAAATTTGGGCTTAAAAATGATATTTTCTGGTGTATCTGAAGCTGGAGCATCGATTTTGACCATTGGAATCAAAATTCGAGGCCAAAAAATTTTTGGTAATTTTTTGCCTATGTTATAGCATAGGGCAAATATGAGACCTGTCAACACTTTCTGGACCTGTTTTCCAAAATTTAAGTTAAAACCTTCTCTTTTTTCTCAATAGATCTTTGCTTAAGGGCTAGATAAGTAAGTTCACAAAAGGAATTTGAAAAATATTGACCTGCATAGGAGCTGGAAGTTTTTTAGTCCAAAATACCACCTTGGCCAAAGTGCCCTATGTTATAACATAGGGCCCTTCTTGACTGTGGCTTAGAAAAGTGCTTGCGGTTGGTCTGGTCGGTCCGATTTTTAAACCTTTTTGAGCATTTTCTAGACCAAAATTTTCCAAGAAATTCAAAAATGGTAGTCATTTCCCCGAATATGCAAGTTGAGTGCATGAAAATATCAAGTTTTGACAAAAATTAAAAATTTCAAATTCTAGAAAACAATGTATTAATGAACTTTTTCTTGCTTCGGGCGCCAATTTTAATCAAATCAAAGGCACAGGCAGGTCGGGAACATTGTCAGCTTTTGATTGATACCCAATTTGCTATGGTTTTTAATAAAAATAATACCGAAATCGCCAGTTATGTAACTTAAACTTGCTGAAACTCAAATTTTCTCAAATTTTCGACCCCCCTTCACGTTTGGAGCTGTTGTAACCCCATTTTTGCATATTTTTCGCCCAAAATTGGTGGGCTTACAAAAAATGTATGGAGATTCAGATTCTGCAATAAAAAAGGGGGGTCAAAAAATTTATGTCCGGTCGATTCTTGCGCCTATCAAAAAACGCCTCTTAATAGCTCATGTTTGTTTAGGTATTCCTTGACTTTCTTAGCATTAAATTAAATTTTAGTTCAAATGCTGCAGCATTTTAGTATTGTATTTCGTATTGCTCAAATTATTTCAGCACTTCCTGGACAAGGAATGGAAAGTTAAAAAGTGTCAGCCTACTAGAAGTTCTGAGATGGCATTTTCCAGCTTTGCACCAGCCGCTTTAGAAAGCTTCTCCACCTTCCCCTTCAATCCCTCTCTTCCATCCTTCATTCTTTGACAAAAAGCGGCTACTTTGAGGTAGTTGTTGGCTTTGCTGACATCCAAGTAGTGGTGGAGAGGCATTGAGGCGTGCCGGCGATCGGAATGCTCATCGATGTGCTTGCACTGGATACAAATACAGGCCGCACACCCCACGCACCACCTCCAGTCATCCTTGGTGAGAGGGGCGGCTGAGGGAGGGTTTAATCCTCCCGCACTCGATCCGCCGCACCACCCCCCCCCACCCCCACATCACAACTACTGCCTCACCTGCATCAAGCTGCGGCACGTAACACCGTATAGCGTGATAGTGGCAGACGCTCCAGGGCCTCCGGGCCTCCTTGACCTTGGCAATAGCTACGCATCGGCTCTGGAACTTGGAAGAGCCCCCCCCCCCCCCCCCCACCAAACACCCCCCCCCCACCAAGCCCTCATTCATCTCTTCTGCAAAGACGCCCAACACAAACACCCCACCCCACCCCCACCCCCCAAAGAGAAGTAACCTATTGGATCCAAACACACCCCGCACACCCCACGCACCACCTCCACCCACCCAAACGGGCGCCAGAAACCACCCCCCCGCACTACTGCCTTGCATCCATATGAGCTGCGGCATGTTACACCGTGATAGTGGCAGGACCCCGGGCCTCCGGGCCTCCTTGACCTTGGCAATAGCTACGCATCGGCTCTGGAACTTGGAAGAGGCCCTCATTCATCTCTTCTGCAAAGACGCCCCAATTATCTCATACAAATACAGGCTGCACACCCCACGCACCACCTCCAGTCATCCTTGGTGAGAGGGGGCGGCTGAGGGAGGGTTTAACCGTATTTGGTTCGCCCGCACTACTGCCTTGCATCCATATGAGCTGCGGCATGTTACACCGTGATAGTGGCGGACCTCCAGGGCCTCCGGGCCTCCTTGACCTTGGCAATAGCTACGCATCGGCTCTGGAACTTGGAAGAGGCCCTCATTCATCTCTTCTGCAAAGACGCCCCAATTAACCCATACAAATACAGGCGCACACCCCACGCACCACCCCAGTCATCCTTGGTGAGAGGGGCGGCTGAGGGAGGGTTTAACCGTATCTGGTCCCCCACACTGCCATGCATCCAATGAGCTGCGGCATGTTACACCGTGATAGTGGCGGACCTCCAGGGCCTCCGGGCCCCCCTCCCCCGCAAACCCCCACCCGCCCCGAACCGAAAGGCCCCCCCCTCCCCCCAAGCCCCCCCACCAAAAAAAACGCCCCCCCCTGCACACCCCACGCACCACCTCCAGTCATCCTTGCCCCCCGCCACTTGAGAGGGGCGGCTGAGGGAGGGTTTAACCGTATTTGGTTCGCCCGCACTACTGCCTTGCATCCATATGAGCTGCGGCATGTTACACCGTGATAGTGGCGGACCTCCAGGGCCTCCGGGCCTCCTTGACCTTGGCAATAGCTACGCATCGGCTCTGGAACTTGGAAGAGGCCCTCATTCATCTCTTCTGCAAAGACGCCCCAATTATCTCATACAAATACAGGCTGCACACCCCACGCACCACCTCCAGTCATCCTTGGTGAGAGGGGCGGCTGAGGGAGGGTTTAACCGTATTTGGTTCGCCCGCACTACTGCCTTGCATCCATATGAGCTGCGGCATGTTACACCGTGATAGTGGCGGACCTCCAGGGCCTCCGGGCCTCCTTGACCTTGGCAATAGCTACGCATCGGCTCTGGAACTTGGAAGAGGCCCTCATTCATCTCTTCTGCAAAGACGCCCCAATTATCTCATACAAATACAGGCTGCACACCCCACGCACCACCTCCAGTCATCCTTATTGAGAGGGGCGGCTGAGGGAAAACAAAAAACCCAAAAAAAAGGGTTTAACCGTATTTGGTTCGCCCGCACTACTGCCTTGCATCCATATGAGCTGCGGCATGTTACACCGTGATAGTGGCGGACCTCCAGGGCGTCCGGGCCTCCTTGACCTTGGCAATAGCTACGCATCGGCTCTGGAACTTGGAAGAGGCCCTCATTCATCTCTTCTGCAAAGACGCCCCAATTATCTCATACAAATACAGGCTGCACACCCCACGCACCACCTCCAGTCATCCTTGGTGAGAGGGGCGGCTGAGGGAGGGTTTAACCGTATTTGGTTCGCCCGCACTACTGCCTTGCATCCATATGAGCTGCGGCATGTTACACCGTGATAGTGGCGGACCCCCCCCCCCCCCCCCCCCCCCCTCCAGGGCCTCCGGGCCTCCTTGACCTTGGCAATAGCTACGCATCGGCTCTGGAACTTGGAAGAGGCCATAATTCATCTCTGCTGCAAAGACGCCCCCTGTGTCTCGTACAACTACAGGCTGCACACCCCACGCACCACCTCCAGTCATCCTTGGTGAGAGGGGCGGCTGAGGGAGGGTTTAACCGTATTTGGTTCGCCCGCACTACTGCCTTGCATCCATATGAGCTGCGGCATGTTACACCGTGATAGTGGCGGACCTCCAGGGCCTCCGGGCCTCCTTGACCTTGGCAATAGCTACGCATCGGCTCTGGAACTTGGAAGAGGCCCTCATTCATCTCTTCTGCAAAGACGCCCCAACAAAACAAAAAAGAGGGCCCCCCCCCCCCCCCCAACCCCCCCCCCCCCCAATTATCTCATACAAATACAGGCTGCACACCCCACGCACCACCTCCAGTCATCCTTGGTGAGAGGGGCGGCTGAGGGAGGGTTTAACCGTATTTGGTTCGCCCGCACTACTGCCTTGCATCCATATGAGCTGCGGCATGTTACACCGTGATAGTGGCGGACCTCCAGGGCCTCCGGGCCTCCTCCCCCCCCCCCCCCCCCCCCCCCCCCCCCCCTGACCTTGGCAATAGCTACGCATCGGCTCTGGAACTTGGAAGAGGCCCTCATTCATCTCTTCTGCAAAGACGCCCCAATTATCTCATACAAATACAGGCTGCACACCCCACGCACCACCTCCAGTCATCCTTATTGAGAGGGGCGGCTGAGGGAGGGTTTAACCGTATTTGGTTCGCCCGCACTACTGCCTTGCATCCATATGAGCTGCGGCATGTTACACCGTGATAGTGGCGGACCTCCAGGGCGTCCGGGCCTCCTTGACCTTGGCAATAGCTACGCATCGGCTCTGGAACTTGGAAGAGGCCCTCATTCATCTCTTCTGCAAAGACGCCCCAATTATCTCATACAAATACAGGCTGCACACCCCACGCACCACCTCCAGTCATCCTTGGTGAGAGGGGCGGCTGAGGGAGGGTTTAACCGTATTTGGTTCGCCCGCACTACTGCCTTGCATCCATATGAGCTGCGGCATGTTACACCGTGATAGTGGCGGACCTCCAGGGCCCCCGGGCCTCCTTGACCTTGGCAATAGCTACGCATCGGCTCTGGAACTTGGAAGAGGCCCTCATTCATCTCTTCTGCAAAGACGCCCCAATTATCTCCTACAAATACAGGCTGCACACCCCACGCACCACCTCCAGTCATCCTTGGTGAGAGGGGCGGCTGAGGGAGGGTTTAACCGTATTTGGTTCGCCCGCACTACTGCCTTGCATCCATATGAGCTGCGGCATGTTACACCGTGATAGTGGCGGACCTCCAGGGCCTCCGGGCCTCCTTGACCTTGGCAATAGCTACGCATCGGCTCTGGAACTTGGAAGAGGCCCTCATTCATCTCTTCTGCAAAGACGCCCCAATAATCTCAGCAAGCGAAGCAGAAAAGTGAAAAGAATAAGATTGGAGAGCTGTAACCTACTCGGCAGCAGTGATGTTACTGGAAAAAAGATTTTTATCTGTTTCTTATCCGTTTAGTCGTATCGGAAACGTTTTTTGATTTTTTTTATCCGCAAAATCTTATCCAGGAGCATCTCCCAAACTGGAAACAGATATATTTCCAGTTATCGGGTATCCGCGATATCTTCTAGTGATTTTGGTTCAATTTTTTGCTGTACAATCGCTAAGTGAAAGGCTTTTTAATGCAGTTTTGCGAAAAATTTTTAAAAAATTTTTGTTTAAAATTTGTTTTTTTCAAAATTTTCAAAAAAAATTTTTGCTCAAAATTTTTTTTGAAAATTTTTAGACTTTCTTTGAAATTTTGTTGAAAATTTTATCATCTTGTCCCTTAGGGAGCTGTTTCAAAGCATTCAAAAGCGTCATAAGCAAGAAAATGACCAAAAACGAGCAAAAAATGAAAAAGTTGAAAATTTATATCTTTTATCGTATCTTATCTAATCTTTTCCAGGAGCACCTTATATCTGCGGAATCTTTTCAAGTTGGCCATAATTTCCCAGCTTAACATCACTGCTCGGCAGCAGTTGAACATTGCGATGCACGGCTTGACAAACCATCGCGCTACCACTTCCCCTTCGTCAATGTAGCGTATGACGGGTAGGGATGCGGAGAAGCATCTCGTGTTTTGCAGCTGAAAATACCCGGTAATATGATTGGGATGCAGCATTTGGTTAGAAAACTTCTTCCCATCTCCACTGTTTGAGGCAAAGTGGGTTTGATCAAACTACCTTTCTTTCCCTAATAAACTTCTGACTTGGTAACAACCTACCGAATCAGCCCATCGAATCCCAATCGACCAAATATAGCTATAAGAGATTTTAAAATCTGTTCTTATAGGGCATTGCTCTCTTATCTGCTCTGGGACTGCACGACAAATGAAAAGCAAAAGGACTGTAGTTAAATATGTTAAATGTGACCGGAAACCGCAACCTAACTGTGCAAAACGAGACCTTACACAAAAGTACAAAAGCCAGCTTTCAAACGACCTAAATTTTTCAACTAATTTCGACATATTTGATTTCTGATCTCGAGCGAGCTGTAATGAGACCGAATTGTTTAGATGCATTCCTTCAAGAACAGCTGGTTTCTTTCAGAGATTTAAGAGAGGTTATATATAAGCTGATAGACAAATGGTAAAGATGAGTGGAAAATTATTTTTTTGACGTTTATAAGCTGATCTATCTGTGGTTTAGAGTGGACCTTGGGCATCTCTGTGCAGTTGTCCGTTTTGAATTTCATGCAGTAGAACTGGATATATGGACCGACATGTAAAATGAACAAAATTATTTAGCGATTTTTTGAATATTGGGCTTTAAAGCAAAGAAACCGCTCTTTCTATTTCATTTTGCAATAGTTCTAGTTCCAATTTTGTAATTGGGCTCACTCCAACTATCCCCCCCACATGGGTTTTACCCTCCCCTCAAGGTTTCTACCCCCTCAAGTTTTACCCCCCCCCCCCACACGGATGCGTTCTAAACTCTGATGAGCATGGCATGATGAGATGAGTTGTAATCAAAATTTTTTACGATTCCAATTATCCCCCCTCATGGAAATCGACTCCAACTATCCCCCCTCGTGAAATTCGGCTCCAATTATCCCCCCCCCTCATGACTCCAATTATCCCCCCCTCATGAGATTTGACTCCAATTATCCACCACTTCTAAGCCCAAGTCCAGTTATAAACCTAAGCCTAACGATCCATGAGGGGAGAGGGGGTAAATCTCAGGGGGGGGGGGGGGTAGTTTGCTTGAGGGGGGGGGGGGGGGTAAAAACTTGAGGGGGACAGGCACCTCATGAGGGGGGGATAGTTGGAGTGAGCCTGTAATTGTCCCGCTCAGACCCCCTATAGGGGGGGTGGGATATGCCTCTCAAAAGTAGTGGAGGGTAGCTGGGAAACTGGTGAAATACACTGGAATACTCCCTTTGCGCCAATATGCCGCTAGCAGCAATCACATCTGCAGATTCCATCTAGCTGGATTTGTTATCTTTTTGTTTGCAGGAAAAGGATATCAAAGTGATTGTGATTTGTACTTGTGGGAAAGTGATTATAAATATTTGATGCATGCTCACGCTTGTGTTGAAGTTTTACATGCGGGAGATTATAAAGGCTATTTAAGGCAGATATTTGCATCCTCAAAAGTTTCACAGTACCATACTGATAGTATCACATACAGTCTGTTGAAATACCCTACATGATGAGCAATAAAAAAGGGAATATCAGCAGAAGGCATGGGAAATGAGTGCTGAAGGCAGTGTTGCAATAATCATTTGTGCAAATGCATGTTTGCGTCGTTGTCTCGCCTATGCCCGAAGAACTTTGTCGCTGAAATAGTCCATTGAAGTTCAAGTTGAAAATACGTGGAGTGAGTTTGTAGAAATGGACCTGTACATCACAAACGTCTTGATAGCTTCCGCTGGTGGCGTCGGGGAGAGGGAAGCCAAGGTAGCCCGGGTTGTATAGCTTGTTCAGGCATCCTCGCAGCACCACTTTCAGATCTTCAATATTTCTTCGGCAAAATCATCTTTTTCAATTGCGAGTTTGATGTGGAAAATATTAGTCCATTATAGTTCAACTGATTTGGACTGGATTTCTTGTCATCAACCGTTCAACTATTGCTCCAATGACATAAAAATTTCAGAATGGGAAGGCAAACATTTGTTCTCGGAGACGACTTTGATACAGGCAGTTTCACAGGGCTCCAGCTGCACTGCACTCCCGCGTAGGTCCAGGCGACTGGTGCTGAAGGGATCGTTGCAGCGGCGGGACTCCGCGTACTCCGGCAAGTTGATCGTCCGCCTCATGATCTCCTTGCTGATCAGCGGCACGTTCTCCGACATGCACGTGTAGCAGAGCAAGGAGCCTGGCAGCAGATTGGCTAGGATATGAGGTGAATGAGGAGAAGGAGTAACTGATGGTAGTTTCAGCCCAGCTGGCGGCGGCGGAGAGGAGGAGGGAGCAGGCGAGTCGGGGCCAGGCTGTGTGGAGCATGGTTGTGGAGTGAGTGGGGAGTGGAGGAGGAAATGCTGGGGAGGGGGTAGTGGAGGGAGGATGGTTCCGGTGTGAGGCTAGTGGATGGGGGTGGATTGTGGGTGGTGAGAGGAGGAGGAGGAGACAGGAGGAGGCGGCTGTGTCTGTTGACTCAGGAGGTGGCCAGGCTTAGGCAGCGCCAGCCACATTGCTGCCCATTGTCTGCCTCGCCCGGGATTACCCACCGCCCTACCTCCCCCGTCCACCGAGCCAACATCGACCCAGTCCTCATCCTTCCTACCACACCGCCTCCTCCTTTTACGCACCAGTCAACCGTTGACGCAAGGGTCCACTCCAGTCACCAGCCAACCTCACCGCCACGCTTCATCTCCGCTTCCACTTTCACTTCCGACCTCTTCTAAGCAATAGTGCTTTTTGTCAATCTGCTTCCTTGTCTTTCCACCTTCTTTAGTCGCATTCATGCCTAATCAGCTGTCTTCTAAAAATGGGATTTTGATTGAATTTAATAAAATGAGCTGTCGTAAATTCTGTGCGCAACGATACAATCTGGTTAATCTCAATAATGGAGAGCAAAGAGATTGTGACTGAAAATTGATGTAGAAATTTCTGGCCCAAATAAAAGTGAACGGTGAAGAAAGATCACTCTATGAGGTAATGCCAGTCCTGAACTTGTTCCTTCTCATTGCTGAGCATGGCTTTCCAATGTTCCAAGCTTTTGCCTCTGGCAAAAACCTGGCCACCCAGCGTCACTCGACCAATCTGTCTCTCTGCTGCAAATCAATTCATCGTCCGTCCAATCTTTACTCCGACTACTTCATCAGCTAATCCCATTTCTCAGCCGTCTAAAAGATCTACTAAACTCTGCAAAGGCTGATGCTTCGAGGGTCCTAAATTAAGGCAGTTAGAAGATAGGGGTTTATGCTAGTAAATAACCTATTCACTTACCTCGAATGTATTTGGCCATTTTCGTTGGCAAATTTACGTCTTCAGGTCATAACATCTGTGACTTGAAAAAGAAGGAGATAAGAAAGAGAAAAGAGGCTCACGTTTGGCCTGCATGATCTGAATGGTGAGAGCTGCTTGGTCCAGTTTCCCCGGTGGCAGCTTGAAATGGAAGGTGTCGGGATAACCGGCGCTAAGATTACCTGTATTGCCGTAAAATTGGTAAAAACAGCGTGGGGGTCAAAAACAGGAGGGCCTAAACCTTTGACAGTCTTCGACTTTTTCGGCTTGCCAAGAGCCTTGGCACCGATTGTCAGCGAGACTCGGGCGAAGGTGTCCACCAGACCCAAACCCTCCTCCACCGATCGCAAATCCTCAAATCACCTCCCTCTTCTACCCCCGCCTCCATCCTCAGGACTGGCCAACTTTGGCCTCCGGCACACTGACTGTAAGTCGCTCCAGATTTGAGTTGTAGAGCAGGGCAATTTGCACCTCGCCCAACTGGCACTGCTCCCCTTGTTCATCTCTACAAATCCTCCTCTGAGAGGCATAGAAGCTATGGGCAGAAAGAAGAGTTGACCTTTTGAGGTCCTGCCAGGTGACGACACGCTGTTGCTTGAGGCCGGCGTAGTCGCTGAGGGCGTAGGTGATGGAGCCGATGGGGATGTGCCGCTGCAGCTGGTCCACGTCCAGCACCAACAGCTTCACCGCTCGCTCATCGAACGATTCTTTTGCCACCTTCAATTGCACCAACCTCTACGCCTACACTCAATGTCAGCAGAAAAGGCACATCGAAGACGAAGCTTTCGTTGTAGCTGGGATTGAGCGTTTTCCGCTTCGTCTTCGTCTGCAGGTAACGCCGCTCATCGGGCAACAGGTACACCCTCGATGATCGAGGATTAGGTGGCGAGTAGAAGGTGGATGTTGGTTTGGGGGGTTACCTGACGAATGGGTCGAGTGCGGAGGAGGAGCCAGGGGTTCTGGGCGGTAGGTTGCGAGCTTTGCCGACGCCGACGGTCAATTTCTCCGACTCCTTGTCATACTCCACGCTAAGCCACAGCCGGCCAATGTGTCCATCGGGGTAGTCTGCCCAAATGGTTTTTTCCGAAAAGACGAGAAACAGTTTTATCGGCTATTTATTGCCATTAGGTGCGACACCAACGAGTTTTTTCGAAAAATAAACCGATTAGCGACTAATTTATCAGCTATGATTCACTGTTTTTAAACTTGCAAAATATTTAATAATTTACGAAATACAATAAGTCTTTGCAAATTTGAGCTCCAAACGTTGAATATTTGTTCAACAATTAATTTTCATTATTTGATGCTTAATTTAGTCAATTATTATCATCCATCGTGTAAAACTAAGGTATTAACCGGTAATGTCACCCTCTTCCGGGCTTTTATACAGCTCCGGATTGAGGTTGCCCAGCGAGGCATTGCCTGCAGCTACAAACTCACTTCACATCATCAAAACACACGATCATTTCAGGCTGCATTTCTCATACTCCCACTCATAACTGAAAGCAAAAACTGCTAAAAGGGAGCACTCACATCCCCAGGCGCAAAACATGCGCGTGTGGCGGGTGGCATGGATGTTGGGGAAGGTGAGGGAGGAGGGGATGGTGAAGGGGATCAGCTCCTCCTCCTCCACCGCCTCCCGCACACTCCGCATAAAGCCGATCCCACTGCCTCCAATCACAGGCCGCTTCTTTCTCCCGCGCCTCCCCGAGGACTCTCCAGGCCTGGAGGAGGGGTGGACCCGAGGAGAGCAGAGAGGCCAGAGAATCCGCTCTCGGCAGACTGCGGAGTGAATCCTGGGCCGAGCGCCAGCCACCCAGCTGTGGCGGGCAGGACCTTCAAGTCCTCTCCTTTTTCTGACACTCCTCCTACTCCTCCTTTTCCCCCCTTCCCTTCCCCCCTTCTCTTCGCCCTGCCCGCCCGTCATACATCTGTGCCCCCCCCCGTTCCCCTGAGGGCCCGACTCATGGCCTAGCAACGGAGCGTTGCTGCTGCTGGGCCAATTGCGGCAAATGGGAGGGAAGGAGGAAGCCACCCAGGGACAGAAGGGCGAAAGGTCGATGCTCTCCTGGTTAAAGCAGGCCCGCAGGGGGTGGCCCAGGGAAGTCGATGAAGAAGAAGGCAAAAAGCGCTGAACACTTTGCGGTAGCGCGGCTGCGGCGTGGAGGCGGCGGAGGACTGGGCCCCCTCCTGCTCTCCAGGCCGCTCCAGCCTCTCCAGCGCTCGGCACAAGCTCCCCAGCATTTCTTCACCTAATCCGCCTCGTCTGCCAAGGCCTTCATTACCGCCTACGCAAACTCCTCAAGGCACAACCTTCCCACCGCCTTTGAAGCTCGGAGGGAGGCGGCAACCAGTGGCAGACTCCTTGGGGGCGCCCCAAGAGGAGGAAAAAGGTGGGTAAGTCTGGAGAAGAGAAGCGTTTTGCGCGGGAAGCGGGGCCTGGCGGGGAGTTCCGGCCGCCTTTTCTTAGCCTGCCCCAAGTGACGGCCTATCAACCTCCTAGACTCCCTTCATTTGCCAGCCTGGACGTCTGGACAGGCTTGGGAGGCTGAGAGGTAGACGAAGGGGAGCCCTGCCGTCCACTGATGGAAGCGAGGCCTAGTGGCCAATTAAAGAAAAACGAATGGTATCGCTGCCTTTTCTTCGGAAAAGCGGGCTCTCCGGGCCTCTTTTTATGCAGCCGACTGGAGGCTTGGCCAGAAAAGAAGGCTTCGTCTTTTCATCTCTCTACAAACACTGCCAGGCTCCTAGACTTGTGGGGCCTTGAGGAGACTCAAGGCACGTTGACAGGGGGCGAAGTATGGAGGAGACTGCCTGATTACTCCCACGCCTATCTCCTTCTCCATTCCACTCAGGCCATTCGTCGCAGTTCGGGCATAGCACTCGCATTCCAAAATAAAACAAGGCTGCCTCCTCTTTCAGCTGCTCTCATGCAATAAAGCAGAAATGAACCCGGGGTCCTGGTTCTGAGAGAAGAGATGGAGCTTCGGCTGCCGTTGCAGCTGCCGCCGGGACGGGCTCTGAAAGCTCTGAAGGCTCTAGGGCAGGGAGTGGGAAGAAGGAGGGTGAAAGAGAAGGACATTCGATGCTGGTCCAGGTTGTGCTCGCTGCGGGTTCGCTCAGCCAGCCAGCAGTTGCTCAGCGAGGGCACCACGAACGGAATCTCCTTGTCCTCCCCAGTATTCGACCTGCAAATCTCTTACACTTCTCTTCTTCTATACTCCCCACACCTCCACCTCTCCTCTCTTCTTCTTTGCCATGAAAATAAAGTATACCGGAAGTGGCTAAGGTCCTCTACGGACTTGGAGACTTGGATGCTGATGGCTTGGATGCTCAGCATTGCACTCCCCTTCTAGGAAGCCAGCAGAAATGATTTCATCTTGAGGCTGAGGAGATGGGGAAAGCCTGGAGACAAGTGAGAAGCACCCGCGGCCTTCCAAGAAGACTTTTGTCGTCTAGAGCATAGGAAGAAAAGTCATTTGGTCTTAGAAATCCCTTGAGGGCGGGCGTAAAAGAGATCCCTTTGTAGGACTCTGGTGTGGTTACAAGGGCAGAGGAGCAGCAGGGTTTTATCGCAAGGAAGCAGGAGAGAGGACTGATCTCAGAGGCCGGTCTAAGGTGCAGGAGCTGCCTTGTTGTGGCTACGCTCTAGACTTGAGTCATGCACCTTACACCTCCCCTAAGAACTTACATAGAAGGCATGGAAGTTCTTCTACCCAAATGAGCCCAGAAAGAGATGCGTATGCAGAAACTGAATCGATTTGATCACGGTCTCGCATCACTGGGGAGCCAAGGGAAAGGAGGAAGAGGGGCTGGAGGCAGGCTGGAGCAGGCGGAGCAGGACAAAATGGGGAGCCGACGACGTGGAGCAGGACAACGTGGAGCAGGAAGGCCCGCCGGCTGGGAGATGAGAGGTTGCAGGATCATTCCAGGCGCTTGGGCGGCTTGATGAGCGCTGGGTTCTGAAGTCCCGCTCTTCGTTGCGGAAGCAAGGGTGAGGGAGGACGTCCTGGTGACGGAATGACGGCCGTAGCTGATGGAGCAGGTGGGGGACCGTCGTCAACCCGTTGTCTTCTTGCAGGCGGCGTGCATCCCTGCGGCGTCGCGAATCCGGCGCTGAACTCCGGCAACGATGGGGAACTCTTCAGCGCTGCCTCCGGGGTGCAAGGTAGTTGCAGTGGAGGTGGAAGCGGGCGCTGGGCTTGCTTAGACGTGCCAGGACGTTCCGCGTCCTTGGATGCAGCTTTGGCAAGCTGGGCAGCGTTGGCTTTGGTGACTCTCTCGGCAACTCTGGTGGCTTGTGCCTCGGCTTTGGCGGCTTTGGCGGCGGCTTGGGCCTTGGCTTTGGCGGCTTTGGTGGCATCCACGTCTGTAGAGGCTGAAACAGAGGCTGACCAGGGCCTAGTTGCAGGTCGTCTGGCAGGCTCCTCAGTTGCAGGTGGCTCGGTGGCAGGAGGAGTGGGGGCAGGTAAAGGGGGTGCAGGGGCAGGAGGGACACGGGCAGCAGCTTCCGCATATGCATCTATGGGCTCAAAGACAAGCTCAGGAGGCATAAAAATGCAGGCTTCAGGTGATTAATATGTACTGTCTTTGTTAGAGCAGGAAACTCTTGCGGATGGATTACCGCATTGGGTCTATGTAGACTGGCGATCCGCCAGAGCCCGGTAAACCTGAGGTCAAATTTTTCATGCACATGCTTTTTGGCCCAGACCAGGTTTCCGACCTCAAAAGGTCTGGCTTTTGCTCTTTTATCGTACTGAGCTTTTTGCCTTCCTTGAGCCTCTGTGGAATGTCGGCGCATGTTATTCCACATCTTCTTTAAGTTGGCTACTGCAGCAGTGGTGAACTCAGGCTGTTTCACTGGTAAGCCTTCGAAAGTTGGCTGCAGCCCTTCAGGCAAAGGGAACTCGCAGTCAAAGCTAAAGAGGGCATGGAAAGGTGTATCACCTATTCTCTTGCTGTACGCTGCGTTGTGAGCGAAGACTGCATACGGCAAATGCTGTGACCACGTCGATGGCCTTTCGTGGCAAAACTTAGCCAATATAGAAATCAAGGTGCGATTATATCGCTCGCACTTTCCATCTCCTTCAGGATGGTAAGGTGTGGTTTCTATTTTTGCCGTTCCCATCTGTTTGGCTAAATATTGCACCAGATGAGCGCAGAAATTGGTGCCTTGATCACTGAGCCATCTCCTAACTCTTCCATATCGGAGCACAATATTTAGGAGAAACGCTCTAGCAGTGGCTTCAGCCGTTATACGGATTAGAGGTATGGCTATGCTGTATGAAGTGAAATAGTCACAGCAGACCATAATGTAAGAGTATCCGTTTGACTTGGTCATGGGGCCCATCATATCACTGGCTACAATCTCGAAAGGTCGAGAAGCCTTTATCGGCACCAACGGTTCTCTGGCTCCTGGGCTCACAGCGTTAAACTGCTGGCAGACCAAGCAGGCTCTGCAGAATTCTCTTATATTTTTGACCATGTTAGGCCAGTAAAATTGGCTTTTAATGGTTCCGTAAGTACGCTTGAAAGCGAAGTGCCCAGCAAATTTGCTGGCATGGAAACAGTGCAGTACTTGCGGGACACAAGTGTGGGGAACATAAAGTAGCATGGCCCCTTCCTCCCCTAAGAAATATAAGAGATCCTGCTCATCAGTTGCGTATAGGTGTGCTGAGCAGGCAATTTTTTTACTGAGCTCGTAGTCTTGCGGCAATACGCCTTCCAAGAGATTATTTATCATTGCATTGCAAAATTCGTCTTTTCTTTGTTCCTTTGATATTGAAATTGAATTTTTAAAGTAATTGTCTTCCTCTATCGCAACAATAGCTGTTTTTTGCAGGGTGGCTTGATGTCTCGTATTGGAGTTTTGTAATTTTTCTGCCTTAAGTGGTTTTTCTGAAACATCAGGAAATGGCATTGGCAGTTCCTCGTACATTCTTGACAGGGCGTCTGCGTTTATGTGGTCTTTTCCAGCCTTATAATGGAGGAATGGCTGGAAATTAGAAATTTTTAGCGCCCATCTTTGTCTAGTGGTTGGTCTAGTGGTTAGGATTTGTGGCTCTCACCCACAAGGCCGGGGTTCAATTCCCCAACTCGGAACCATTGTAGGACTCTGGTGTGGTTACAAGGGCAGAGGAGCAGCAGGGTTTTATCGCAAGGAAGCAGGAGAGAGGACTGATCTCAGAGGCTGGTCTAAGGTGCAGGAGCTGCCTTGTTGTGGCTACGCTCTAGACTTGAGTCATGCACCTTACACCTTTCTAGCTTGAACATGGTATGGCTATATTTGCCCGCTCTTTCTGACTATAACAGACAGGTATACTGGGGAAGGATAGGGATGAGAGGGATAATGAATGTGGATGGCTTCTTGCTATTTCGCGCAAGCTTTGGCTGAAAAGAATGCGAGGCAATTTGGCGTTGAGAGGGTGAAAGAGAGGTTTTATGCTTGAGCGAGCGATTGAGGCAGAGGAAAGAAGTGCTGGGCTCGCTCACGCCACAGCTCCTTTTACGTTTTTTCAATCAGCATAAATTTACCCCTTCTCCAAAACGCTCTCCCTCGCCCTTTCCTATCACGCGAAATTCAAGCCGCCTCCTTCACACCCTTCGAGCAGACGGAGATCCCGTCTTTTTGCAATCTAATCCAGCTGAAGCTGTCATAGACAATCGAAGCATAAAACTAGGTTTCCATGCGACAGAAAGTAGTAGAAAGTAGAAAGACAGAGGAGTGAGGAGAGAAGAGGCAAATGAAGCGTACCCTCTGCGGAGAAAGGCAGCATGGCGAACGTGCAATTCCTCCATTCCGTCGACGAGAATGTCGTGGAGACTGCGGCGCTGATGATGGACATTGCGTCGCCGTCGCTCGCCCGCCTCCAGCGTCCTCTGGACGTCCAGGAACCTCTCCACCTCCCGACGCCCTTCTCCAAGCACTCGCTTCGCCATCCTTCTCCTCTTCTCCTTCCCTTACTACTCCCACCGTCCTCCGTATATCTCTTTAGGCGCCGCTGCCTCTTAGGGCAGGAGGCGTCTGGCTGCTTGGTTACGCGAAGCAGGGAGGGTAGAGGCAGAATGGAGAGGAGAGAGTGAAGAGTCGAAGAGTGAGAAAGAAAAGGGGCATTTAGGGGGTGGCGGGGATTTGGTCCGGATATGGCCGCTTCCTCAGAGCCGGCCCTCTTGCGTGCAGCTCTCAAAGCCTCCCTCTCCCTCTGCCAGCCTTGCAGTGAAAGCCAACACCCAATCTATACAAACGCATGTCTAGAACACACGCCTCTAATCCACCTAATCATCCTATCGCCCCCCGCCTTTCTCTATACTTCTACTCCCAGTCGAATTGCCGCTGCGCTCTAGCAAAAATAAGTTCCACTATTCATAAGGGAGCAAGTTATTGCTGCAAATTGGAGGCAATAATACGATAACTTTTCAAGAAGTGTTTGTGCACATGAAATTAAATTTCATAACCTTTAGAAATTAACCGTTTAAAATTAACCGGCCAAAATTGGCCCAATTTAGCTCACCAAAACGATATCAATGCCCAAAATTATTGTCTCAGACACATTACGGTTTACTTTAAAAACACTCTCAGTTTTATCGGACATAACACCTCGAAAATTGACTAGCAATGATGCTCCAACTGAGGTTCAGAAATATCAAAATGTTATACGGAATATTATAAAACAATATAAAACAATAATAATTTAAGCATTTTTGTTATTTTGGCTAAGAATAATGTTATATTGCAAGAATAATGTTGGCGCTAATCATGATAAAATTTGCCTGGCCCGTTGAGGCAAAGTAGAATTAGTCTAGATAGGGCTAGATGAGATAGCTCAAGACTTTTAGAGGCCTGAATCTGCAGAGTGAGCAGCACGGAAAGCACCTGCTTCACCTACTGCACCAGGGGACATTAAAGAATGGCAAAGCAAGGCGGGCAAAGGAAGGAAATGACGCCTAGATCTTTCTGCACTACTCCCGCCCACGCGCAGCAAAAGAACATTTTTATTTACTTCCATTTGATCTGACAATCGTTTAACTTATATCTATTTTTTTGGAGAATTTCAAGCAATACCAACAAATTTCCATATTCCGTGAGTATAACATAAAAATTAAAACTGCCATAGAGTTTTGCGGTTTGAAACAATTGCTCAATCTGAAATTCTTATTTTAAGAACGCGAACTTTAAATGTGTACAGGAAAAGGATCTCACCCAACGATAGCAGTGTAGATGGTGGCGGAAAGCGATTGCTTGCGATGGGATTGGTTGAGGATTTGATCGGGATCCAGCAGGAGCTGTCCATCGGTTAGGGAAGCTGGGGCGGGATGCAGAATGTGAGCCATGATTTGCCAGGACAAGACATGGGACGCGCATGGGATGGCTCACGGCGTCCGACGATGGAAAAGGGCTGATGCAGAAGTCTGAGCCTTCATTTGCCATCCAATCGGATGTCTCAGCCTGTGGCAAACGGCGGCTTACCATGGCAAATGGCTGATTCACATCAGATAGACACGATTTGCCATGACAATGGACATGATAGGCCATGATGATCTGTTGGTTTTAAATGATCCATTAATCAAACGATAATCAAAAGATTAAAAGATTTTGTAAAATAGCTTGTGCAGGCACACTTGATTCCTTAAGTCCAAATGGGAAACGAATAAAATTCCATGTCAGCAGTTTCCATTTTAAATCACATATATCAAGTTTCCATTTTACCATTTACCAAGTTAATTTTTGCCAAAAACAAGGTATTCTTAGCTGTAAAAATTTTCATGCCATAATTCAGGTGATTTTATCAAAAATCATTTATGCAACTTAGAATTTTTGAAACCTCAAGATTTGAGGTTTATGACCATAAATCGGGATATATTAAAAATTCCCCAATGATATAAAAGGGAAACATACTTATGAATCGCTGTAGGGATTTTTATGCGCCGTAGTTACATTCTTTTTAGCAGCTTGAAGATATCACAATGACAGAAGTACTTGACACAATTCAGCTGATTTCATTAAAAACTATTGTTTTATGATTTTTCGTATTTTGAAACATCAAAACTTTAGGTTTTGGACAAAAAACAAAAAAAAATAACGCCAAATGCTAAAATTGTTTACAAGACTTGGTTACAAGACATCATCATGCAAATAATCAGCGATTTTGTTAAAAAACAACCATTCCGTATTAGCCATTATTCAATGTTATTTAAAATCAATATTGTCCTTTGGAAAGAGAATAGCCAGATTAAACCCAGGGTCAAAGCACTTTGCCAATGTGAACAGAGCCATGTCTCACCATGGAAGCAGGGGTAGGCGGTCGGACATGAGCTCCTATGAACATGTCTCATGGCTCACGCCATGGCGCACATTCTGCATCAGCAGACATGAGCCATGGCAGACGTGAGCCATGGTGAGCCATCGTGAGACAATGTCTCACGTCCGTGGCTCACATTCTGCATCAGCGGACATGAGCCATGGCAACCGTGAGCCATGGTGAGCCATCGTGAGACATTGTCTTATGCCATGGCTCATGTTCTGCATCAGCAGACATGAGACAAAGTGGATTCATGGCTAACCGTGGCTCACGCTCCTATCTTTTGTTCATGGCTCACGGCTCATGGCTCACATTCTGCATCCCGCCCCTGCTCGGACGCCACGCGAGGGGCACAGGAAGCTCATTCCGCCTTTGCTTTTTCTACATCAACCCCACAGCTCTGAATATGCTCAGCCTATTTAAGCATTTTCATCAAATTGTGCTCGGATGTCGGCGCAAAGGGTCTTCGCAATCGAAGAGAAACGAGTGCAAAAAATTTGACGCAGCTTTTAATCAAGGCAAAAACGTTTGGGCATCCCCAGAGAAATCGCCAACCTCCTCTCTTGGCCTTCAGATAAACGTAAGAGAATTTGAATTGCGCTCCGTAAACAGCAGCCCAAGGTTTTTGGGGATGAAAAAGGATTTGGAAAGCCCTTGTTGCGAGCTGAAGCCGGGAGTGGAGGTCTGAAAGGGGCAAAAAGCCAGAATGCGTATGGAGCCTTGAGGGTCGGTCCCGTGTCAGGCCGCCTTTCCGCCTCCCAATGAGGCTAATAGACACTCCACCCGCCCTTTTTACTCTCACCCCTGCAAACTTTCTCACACCACCTGACCCATTGAAGAGCCTGCTTGCCGGAAAACCATGCTGTTTCCTTTCAGCTAACAGAGCACTCTTATGTCAACAGCAGAACATCCGAGTTGAGCAATGAAATATGGCACAAAATGTTTTTAGAAGCAAGCGTTCAGGCCGGTTGAAGGGGGTAGAAAGTGAGGAAAGGAGGGAAGAAGGGAGTGCTGGTGAGGATGGGGAGCGGAAGAAGGTGTGAAAGGCGGCAAATGAGGAAGAGCAGAATCAGCTGAGCCTTTTGTGCGCGGCGCTGAAGACGCCTCCGGAGGCAAAAAAGGCCAAGCATCTGCGCCTACACCACTTGTCTTGGGCGCTGGCGCGGGGGGCGTTTGCCGGGCATGAGGCAAATCCACTCTGCCCGCATCAACTTTCACCCCACTTCTTAGGCTTCCGTTCCAATTGCTGGCGGCCTAGAAAAGCCCTCCAACCGCACCTTATCACCGCTCCCGCCAGCCCTTCAACTGCCTCCCCTAATGCACTCTCCCCCCTGCACGCTCATTATTTCCCTACTCTCACAGCAGCAGCAGGCAAAAGAGCGACCCGGAAAGTATTTCACTCCCTAATTTGGCCTGAGAATACAGCCTCCAAAGCCCCTTCATTTCGGCTGCCAGACGCCAGCCGGCAATCAGGGCTGGAGAGATGGCATTTAGGATGATTTTGAGGAGTATTTTGAGGGAGTCTAAGTCCGTACCGGAGGGGCAGGGGACTGGTGGGCATGGATTTGGCGACGGCAGCGGAGAGAAGGCGAGCACTGCTCTCCAGAAGTCGCCCGGCCCCTTCGTCCACTGCCTTCATTCTTCTTGGAGGAAGAGAATTGTGCTTTTTGAAGCAATCTCGGCTGGTTGGGGTGTTGCCGGGCGGCAACATTGCAGGCTGGCAGAACAATTGGCGGGAACAATGAGTGTCACCAGTGCGCATCCCTGCCCACACAACTACCGCTATATTGATTCCCCAGCCCCATTACCTATGCTTACCTCAAGCCTGCCTCAAGGCCTTTTTTAAGAGACAGTTTGCGAGAGGCTCCCTTGCAGAGAAATGGCCATTTTTCGAACACCTACTTTTTTGACCCTTGGAGCACCGGAAAATCAAATTTTGACCAATTTCAACCAAAATTGTTAACTGAACCCCCATCTTTTATATATCAATCGAACCGCAAAAATACAACAAGTTTTATCGTGACAATGATTTTTTCCAAAAGAAAAATTTTTTCAACAGATTTTTGAAAAAACCGATTTCTGCATTTTGCAATTTTGGGCACCAAAAAACTGATTTCAAGAAATGATCAAAAAATTAAAGGCTAAGACCTAGCCTATCTTTTTATTCACATTCTTGCCGTCATTTTGGTATATATTACATTACAAATGGCGATGTGACAGTCGGAAATTTTTTTGATTGAAACTTGCAAGTCCGATTTTGCCCCTATGTTATAACATAGGCAAAAAAGCACCAAAAAATTTTTGTTCTCAAAATTCGAATATTTTTTCCTGAAATAGGAAATTAGGATCCCATACACCCCGCTGTATCATTTGTTTCCCCAGATTTAGTCTCAATCTGTTCAAACTGAAATGCCCTTTTTCCTATGCTTTAACATTGCCTATGCTATAACATAGGAAAAAGGGCATTTCAGTTTGAACAGATTGAGACTAAATCTGGGGAAACAAATGATACAGCGGGGTGTATGGGATCCTAATTTCCTATTTCAGGAAAAAATATTCGAATTTTGAGAACAAAAATTTTTTGGTGCTTTTTTGCCTATGTTATAACATAGGGGCAAAATCGGACTTGCAAGTTTCAATCAAAAAAATTTCCGACTGTCACATCGCCATTTGTAATGTAATATATACCAAAATGACGGCAAGAATGTGAATAAAAAGATAGGCTGGGTCTTAGCCTTTAATTTTTTGATCGTTTTTTGAAATCAGTTTTTTTGTGCCCAAAATTGCAAAATGCAGAAATCGGTTTTTTCAAAAATCAGTTGAAAAAATTTTTCTTTTGGAAAAAATCATTGTCACCATAAAACTTGTTGTATTTTTGCGGTTCGATTGATATTTAAAAGTTGGGGGTTGGTTTAATAATTTTGGTTGAAATTGGTCAAAATTTGATTTTCCGGTGCTCCAAGGGTCAAAAAAGTAGGTGTTCGAAAAATGGCCATTTCTCTGCAAGGGAGCCATATTTTGGGCCAGGGTTTCTTGGGCTGAGATGACAACTAAATGGACCAAAACCATGGCCCAATCACAGCTTCCAACTCGAACCTTCGATTTTTCGGAAGTGGAATACCCCTCCTACAAGTCGTCTCAATCCTCTCGCATACTGCCTCTTAAGCTGCTTCGAAGTGGACAGGTGCATTCTTTCGCCCTGTTCCCTACTAGACGGCTAGGATAGGGAACATGGAACGATTTGCTTGACAGCAATGGCGGAATGAAAACTGACCATGTCCATTGTCGCTGAAGCTTGGCTTGCTTTTTCAGCAACTCCACCTGGCGCAGCCCCGGTGAGAAACTCCGACTCGCCATCTTCTCCCTAACCTTCTCCTTCACATCCTGAACGCTTAGGAAATTCATTTCTCGCTTGAATGAAGATATATGATGCTTTTTCATTGATGAAGCGCGTTTAATTAACAAATTGCATGACCTTTTCTTACTAGGAAAGATTAACGAAAGGAAAATCAGATGGAGGATTTAAAAGTCTAGACGTGTTTTTTTATCTAAGAAAGAATAAAAGAAGGGAATTTAGAAGCGTGACTTCCCTGTGCAGAAGGTGAGGCTTGAGAGGGACTAGCTGTCGTCGTGTTCCTTGTCAGCCGCAAACTCAATTGCCCTCCCACACGCGACCTGCATTTCTCAGAATGGAAAACAGGGTAGATCATAGACTGCGTCAGAGAAGGAATGGCCGGCATTTTCAAGCAATCATATGGGAGCATAAACGCCACTCCGCTTGATGAAAATGAGAAGGCATCCACTTCACCTGTTCTCCATAGTCCCAGCTGGTCAATATAGTTGGTTTTTGCCCTCTAGCAGATGAGTGTAGAGGAAG
>JASANA010006369.1:0-15819 GCA_030248095.1 Ptycholaimellus sp. GST1_10
CGGGTCGTGCTCGTCAAGGTGAATGGTGCTGGCGGTCTGATTGAAGGAGGGGAGATGTCCGCTGCGTTCTGGAGACAGTTGGTGCTTTGGGTGGGGAGGATGGGAAGGGAGGGTTGGTGGGAGGGGCGGTAGTGAAGGCGGTGATCTGGAGGGGCGCATTTGGACGGGTTGCGGGGTGGGCGACATCCTGGGTAGTCGTCCACGGTCTGGGTGGTGTAGTTGATGAGGACGGCCACGCCTTCGTGCGACAGTCGCACCTCCTTCGGCAGACACTTTCTCTCCCCACTGGTTGTTCAGGAAGTTTATTGGGCAGAGGCTTGTAGGTGGAGAAGGTGGTGGCGAGGTGGGGAACCCGGACTCGGTCGCCCATCACGTCTCCTCTGAAGGTGCCGAAGAATGAGAAGGGGCAGTAGGTGAAGATGGGATTGTCGTCCCAGACGATGGAGTAGGTGGACTTCACGCAGCTCTCCTTGTCCACCTGGCATCCGTCCAGGCCGCCGAGGTCCGTGGTGAGGGCGTTGTGGGAGGCGTAGACGGAGCCCTCGGTGAGGAAGAGATTGGTGGTCTGGTAGCTGTAGGTCTTGAAGCAGCAGGGCCACTCGAAGTGCAGCGTCTGATTGGTGGACCAGACGCGAGGTCCCAGCTGCACCAGCTTCACTTCTCAAAACTCCCTGTCCTTCCAGGCCTTCTGGCACTCGTGGGCGGGGACGCTGTGGAACTCGGAGGGGTTGGAGTTGCCCCAGTTGAGGAAGTGCCTGAAGATGTCGTTGCGGGTGGTGGTGATGGTCACTTCCAGGGTGCATCTGGCGGCGGGTACACTGGGTCCAGATGGTTTGGGAAGGTAGAGGTTGACTGGGTGATAGGAGAGGGGAGTGGGTTTGGCGTAGACGGTGCAGTCGCGGGTGTACTCGGGGAGGATGAAGGGGCGCCCTCCTCCATGATGATGGCGACAGAGCTGGAACTTGATCCCTCTAGGAGGCGCCACTTCCACGTCCTTCCAATGTTGCTGTCCTTCAGCCAGTTGCGCTCGAATCCGTTGGCTGGTAGTAGGAGAGGGATGAGGGGAGGAGATGGGTGGTAGATGGATGGCGGATTGGAGGAGCAGCGGTGGACGAGTGTTGGCAACGGGGGGAGCGGGCATCGGAGGGAGGGCGGCAGTGGAGATGCAGGGCAGGAGCAGTGTCATCACCAGCATGCCTAACATCACGCTCACTCTCCTGTTCTGCGCGGCTGTGAGCAGGGGTCTTTGACGCGGAGAAGGAGGAGGGCTGTCGCTGTCGCTATCTCCGTTGCTACGCTTGCGACTTTCCCTGCTTCCGTCCTTTATCTCCAACTCCTTGTTGTCCTTTCCGCTACCGGCCAGCTTCTGAGTGGAAGTTGGCCTTTCATCTCCTTGCTCTCCCCTCCTTGTTTGCTTTCCTTCTCCCTGGCTGGAAAACACGTAGCGGCTGTAGCCCTTGGGGAGGACGAACTGCTTGATGGAGAGGTCCTTGGGCTTGACGGTCGTGAGGATCAGCACGGAAAGGTTCTGCTTCCTGCAGTAAGATCCCACTGTTGACGAATTTCAAAATGTGAAAGCTTGGTTTTAACAAACCTGAATGAGGGCGGTAATTCAGAGTATTGGTGGTAGAGGCCTGCGGAGATCTGGGCTTGTGCAAGTGGTTTGTCGATAGTGGCTATATTTGTGAAGCCGGTTACACTGATTGTGATCATCTGACCGTTCAAAGACCGTGTCTCTATCCCGAAGAAGTCTTCATAAACAGCTCTATCAGGATGAGCGCCAAAAGCCACACGTATCTATAGTATCAAACGCAGTTTAGGGCCTTTTAATTTGTTTTCAAAAATTCCACTGCAGTAACGTTACATTGTCAACACAATTCTGTAAAAATTACTTGTGGAATTGAAAACCAATATTGATTGCTGTTGGTAAATTAATCGACGTAAATGGATTGGAGGAACTGCTGGACTTACCTTCTCAGAAGATCCCCAGAGGATGGTCGCCATATTGTTATCAAATAGTTTATACCCAACCGGTGCATTGTTAATTTCTTCATGCGTTATATTGTAAGGACAATTGTTAATCGTAGTAGCTGCAAAGATAATTGGGTGCTCCTTTAGCATGTGATCTACCTCCGATTTGTTATCGATCGGTGTTTCGGGTGTAATCTACCAATGATTATATGTCTAGTTTGTCTCTTTGTAACAGATAAAAAACAAAAAATTGTTAACAAGTATACAAATTTCCTATACCCACACCCTGCGCTTTAGCTTTAGCCCGTTCCCATAATACTTCCTTAAAGGTCAAATGTCAAAAATTAGACCTCCGATTTCGATGAAATTTTTTTCCTAGTTAGGGGACACCAAAGTAAGGTTGCCCCCTTAAGCCGTTTTTTCACTTTGAAGTAATTTTTTGAGAAAAAAATATTAAAATTTTATGTGTTGTAGAATAGGGATAAAATGAAATAAATTCATGAAAAATCCAATTTTAATTCTTTGCTCAGCACTCCGATTGTAATAGACGCAGAAATATTTTTGGGTCTTTTTAGGGGACCTATTAAAGAAAAAGGTTTGGGGTGGAGGAAAAACTATAAACTGCACAATTTAACGACCAGACTGCTTTCGTCAGCAGAGATTGTTACTAACACCTTATTGGCCTGGCTCGAGCGAGCGTTAGCTAAGTGTCAGCGCCCAGGCCCTCTTTTCGACCCAGGTGTATGTTTTTGAAATTAATACTAGATCCTAAATTTGATAAGGTTCCAGCTGCCGCTAGGAGCAACCAATCGTTTTATTTCTTGTTGTATTGCTCGATTTAGTCAAAACTCGCGAGGAAGGCCCCAAAATCTAAGCATTTTGAGGAGAAAATTAAAGATAAAGTTGCCGTCCGATCTCCTTCCCTGCCCTGCTCCTGCTGCTTTGCATCGGCTAATGAACGAGAGTAGGTATTCATTCGATCCCCCTTCGCAAAAGTAAAGTAACGGCAGGAAACAGCAAAGCTCTTTTCTCCCAAAAATCGATTGCCCCGAGTGTAAAACAAGGAAATTGTCCAATAATTTTGCATTATATTTTTATTTTTAAATACTTTGTTTTGTTTTACTTTTAAATTAAATTATTTATTTATTTAACTAATAAAAATTTTAAACTAAATATATAATCTGCAATTTAAAAATCAAGGGCATAAATTTACATAATGTTATTTTGCATGTTTAAAGTTGAGGAAATAAATAGTACCATTGGCAAGCCGAAGTTAAGCTCTTTTCACCCAAAAAATCAAATACCCCGAGTGCAAAGCCAGGGAAATTTCCCTACTACTAGTGGAATCTGCTGTGTCACCTGTATTCCACTAGTAGTAGGGAAATTTCCCTGGCTTTGACCTCGGGGTATTTGATTTTTTGGAGAAAAAAGCTTACTTTCGGCTTGCCGATGGTACTATTTATTTTTACATCTAGTGTACTTTGTAGATCATGGTAGATCACACATTGAATGATATACATTGGGTAGATCACATGCTAAAGGAGCACCGATAATTGAAGCATGATTTGAAGTACGAGGATTCGAAGGGCTTCAAAAATTAATATTCTAAATTTATTAAACTAATTAATTCAGAATATTAATAATATTACTATTCTAACCAATAGCTGCTGTCAAAATGCAACTGTGTTTACTAATTAGGTTCGTGTGAGCAAAACGATAGCATCACCCTCTTTGGGTAAGTATGATCAAAAATACTGCTACCTGCGCAATATTCCGAAGCGTTGCTAGCTCCCACGCCCGGGCTCAGGTCTTGCGGAACGCCTCAGCAAATCAGTACAATGCCAGCTTATAAACCGAGACAACCGGGTGATGCTTGGTATGAGAAACTGGCACATCGGCCGCATTCTATTGCTTTTGGAGTAGTCGTGCAGGCAGCCGCTCCAAACGGACATCACGCCAATATTCTCCCGGTTCCGCTCCACCGGATCCGTGGCATTGTCATCATCCGGCTGCTCATCGCCCCACTCGCAAACCCCGTCCACACCAGCCGCCACTTCACCAACCCACCCCGATCATTCTTAGGCCAAGAAATGCGCCCAAACAGTCCTACAAGGCCTGGTGTCCCCATCGGGAAGCTGCCAGTACCAGCCCTGCTGCTTGCTGCTCTGGTTCTCCAGCTGACGCAGATTCAGCAGGTAGTCCCCTTCCTAGCCAGAGCTAGGGCCAGTCAAGGAGGCTGAAAGGGGAGGGAGGAAAGAGGGCTTACGAGGCGCATGGCCTGGTGGAGGTAGGCTCGGAGGCCGGGCTGCCAGGGGGCAGCCAGGAAGCCGGCTAGGTTGTTGCAGAAGTCCAGGGCCTCTGCGAAGGGGAGGCTGGCCTGGGTGAGGTTGGCTGACCAGCAGAAGCCAGCCTCGTCCAGATGCTGCGGGTCCGCTTGGCACCGCTTCAGTCCAGACGCCTCCACAGTTTGCCACGGCCCTGTATTATTGGAGGGTTGAGGTCAATTTTGAGGATTGCGTGACAATCGAGAGGTTGCAGTTGGAATAGTTCAGGTGCGACAAAGAAGCTCAAACCCTTGGGACAGAGCTCTGCTGGGTTGTCCGCTTGAACGTCAGGACTCAGTTCCTCTGAGGCACCTGAAGAGGGTGTAAAGTTGGGAGAGCATATCCTGCTAGCAGATGAACAGAGGACCTGGTATGGGAAACTGGCATATAGGTGTCAGCTCTGAGCTGTAGTGGTAGTCATGAAGAGTCCCGTCATGCCAAATGGTGAACGCGCCGTAATTTTCGTTGCCAGATTCTTCCTCGGTTGTCTGACCATCATTTGGCTCCGACTGATCCCACAGACACTTGTTATTCACAAATGCCGCAACTAGAATAGGATTGAAACGTAAAAATAAGTGCAGTCAAATATGACAAAGAAATCAAAAATGTTAATCTATTTGTGTTTTAAGCCTCCATAATCATACTTTTATTATTTTTAACTACCTATTATCTTTCCGTGAAAAGATTTTTCAGGTCTTGAAGCCGAATATTTCATTTGCATTAGCCATGATTCCCTAGCTAGTCACAAATCTATACAACTATGCTCAAACTGTCAAGGATAGAAATCTTACGATGCTTAGTAGTGCCGTCAGGAAGATGCCACTGCCAGCCCAGACTTGTGGCATTTTGATCCCTCATCTGCTTCAGATTGACCCAGTAAAATTTATCTCCCAGACTGCTCTAAAGGACAATGACATTTGGCCAGAGGCAAAGGCAGAGCAGAAAAATGACCAGATTCAAGGCCTGGAAAAGATGGCGCAGAAGGCCCGGCTGCCAGGGTGCGGCCAGAGAACCGTTGCCAGACTGGCAGAACTCCTGGGCTTCCAGTTGGTTCAGCTTGTCGCTGGTGAGGCGGGCGGACCAGCAGAAACCGGCCTCCGCTACGTGCCAGGCGTCTGCCTGGCATTCTTTCAGGCCGGACTCTGCAAATCGTTATCTGAGAGTTTGTGCAGGTTTATTAGCGCTCTGTGGGTGGCAGATACCGGGGGGGGGCACTAAGTCTTCGCCTTTTTTTAAATGCTTAGTACTCGTCTCAAAATGATCACAGCAAGCTGTAAATTGGTCACAATTTATAACTAATATCCATAAACATTGTGCTAAATTTGTTTTAAATTATCTTTATTACTCACGGAGAAATGGCACAAAATGTAAATTTTCTCAAATTTCTCCCCTGGAACTTATCAAACCACCTGTGACAGCCCTATTTTCTATCATGTTAATATTTCAAATGTAAATCACTTTAGACATGATATTGCATAACATGCATTTACGGTACATAAAAGGGAAATATGGCCACACTGTGGCCATTTTATAGCTTTCCTGGATAGGAAGCAGATGAGATGTAACCAAGCAAAATAAAAAAGGCGAAGACTTAGTGCCCCCTCCCCCGGTAGTTGCCTTCTGCAGGAGGGCAGCCTGAAGTCTGGGTAGAAGGATGAACTAATTTATGTATGTCAGGTTTTAAACCTTGAATTTTTTATGAACAAAAAGAAAATTTTACCCATTTTAGAGCTGTAACTTGCTAAAGGCTTTTGTAAACCATAGGTTTGTTTTTGCCGTCAAATCTTAACATTATTTAGAATTTCCCAAATTGTCTCCCTTCCAGTTTCCGTTTGATTTTAAAATCAATTTTTTTAACGAGATCTAAAAAAGGTACGTAAAGAAACCTTGTCCAACGCAAGTAGATACTACAACTAATAGTAGAAATAGCATTGTAAATTCTGAGATGGAGGCCAATTGCCAATGCCTTGTTGATATTCAACTGCACTAAATCTTTGCGCAATTCAAGCGCGTACTCTACCATAGAAAAATATCCGGAAATTGATCATTATTTTCAATGGTGTCTGGTATTCGTATTCACTAAAATCTGGAAGGATGGCATGAAAAAGAAATGTAGTAGGGATGCTTGAACATAATCTTCCGAAAGGTTGTCTGGTTTGAGATGAACCAATAAAATAGATGGGTCCATTAAAGCTTAGGTATCTCTAATTAGAAGCAATTCTAGAATAGAATAAATATGACCATCATGCATCTAGCACAATTTTTCTACCCACTGCGAAAAAATTTCAATATTTTCCGCAAATTGCGGCAATGCCTTTTTTTTGAAGGAAGCATACTGGAAACATACGTGACCCGACCCCCCCCCCCCCCCCCCCCCCCCCCCCCCCCCCCCCCCCCCCCGAAGCAACCAACCAACTTTTTGCCTGCGACCCCCCCCCCCCCCGACCCCCCCCCGGTCCCAACCAACCAACCAAGTTTTTTCAGGACCTACCTGACCAACCAACCAACTTGGCTGGGAGGTACCCCCCCTGGGGCCCCCGGTCCTTCTAACCAACCAAGTTTTTGAAAATTTCATACGAAATTTTCTTGTTTTGTTGGTCAATATCAAAAATTTTCCTTGCTGGCGCAAGTTTTGTGCCCAATTGGGGTTTTTAGGAGCACTTTTTCGTTAAAAAGGCCTATATTTTGCAAAATTTTCCCATTGCACTAAGTAATCAACCAACTTTGTTGAACCCCCAAATAACCCCCACCGGTGGGGGGTGGGGGCCCCGGGGGGGGTCGGGGGGGCCCCCGCACCAACCAACCAACTTTGACCTGGAAAAACCCGACCGGGGGGGGGGGGGGGGGGGGGTAAAATCAACCAACACCGGGGGGGTTCATTTTTGCGCGGCCGAAGGCCGCCTGCCGCGGAGGGCAGGGCAGTCAGAGCTCCGGAGGCCGGAGGGCATGGGTGCGGAGGCCCCGGAGCGTAGCCTAGCATACGAAGTATGCTAGGAGAAGCGTAGGGGCCTTAGAACCCGTGCCCGGAGGACGGAGGAGCTCTGGCGCCCTGCCCGAAGCGGCGGGCGGCCAAGGCCAGCTTAACCAGTTACCACATTTATGCGACCGTCTGTCCGCATATATATATATATATATATATGTGTCTCTGCCCGGCCTCCGCGGTTGTTCACCCAAATTGGCTGATTTTTTGCATGAATGTCCGGCTGGTTGGTATCTCCTGGCCATTTTTTGGGATTGACGTAATTTTTCGATTTTCGCCCAAAACTCAATTTTTTGATGTTTCAAAACACTAAAAATCGTAAATCACTGGTTTTTCCATGAAAGTGGCTGTAATTTTGCATGAGAGTCCGCCGGGGTGATGCCTTGGCACCATTATTAGGGCTTTGCGAAATTTTTTGATTTTTACCCCAAAACTCAATTTTTTGATGTTTCAAAAGACGAAAAATCGTAAATCACTGGTTTTTCAATGAATTTTGTTAAATTTTGGCAGGTACGTCCGTCTAAGTAATATCTTGAAGCTGGCCAGACGAAATTTTGAAATATTTATTATTTATTGATTTATAGTCAAAAACCCAAATTCTTGATGTTTCAAAAATTTGAACATTCATAAGTCCATGGTTTTTCAATGAAATTAGCTGATTTTTGATATGTACGTCCGTGAAAGTAATATCTTAAAGCTGGCAAAATGAATTTTTGAGGGGCCAAAAATACGTAAAAAAAATTAAAAATGGCATAGGTGTTGACGATTTACCTAGACTGTCTATAAAAATTGGGCCTGAAATATTTTGCTACCGTGCAGTTAACAGAAGGGCAAATTATATGGCATTTTGATGGCACTTTCAAAATGGCAGCAAAAACAAATGGAGCAAAATTGCAGCAAAAAAGTGGTGAATTTGAATCCCAAATAAGACTGGCAAATCAGATAGGAGGATCAGCATGGTAGGTGAGGCAGAATGAGAAGGGAGGATTGCTGGGAGAGGTGAAGTGGAGACTGCCTTTGCGACGAGCATGATCGTACCAGAAATGCTGCTGCAGACGAAGGCTGGGCTGACGGCGTAGGAAATCGGTGAGCCAGAGCTTCATCTCAGGGTTCTCCGTTTCCCCCATCTCTTCCATCTCCTTCACCTCCATAGCGTTCTCCAAAAAGCCATCCAGCCCCTCTGCCTCCAGGCAGAAGGTGCGGGCAGGCTTGAGACAGGCCAGCAGGACTTCCTCCACGTAGCTCACCAGCCACGAGTTCTCTGTCTTGTACTTGCCCAGCACTGGGCTCTGCTGCAGCAGCTCTAGGAGGAAAACTCGCTCTGGTGCGAAGTCCAGAAAACCTATCAGTCCAATTTTTTAGGACAACTTTTTTGAGAATTTGAAATGTTGGTTGTCTAAAAATTTTTACCACCTTTTTATAATTTTTAATTTTTGCGCGGCCGAAGGCTGCCTGCCATAGAGGGCAGGGCATTCAGAGCTTCATAGGCCGGATGGCATAGGTGCGGAGGCCCAGGAGCGTAGCCTAGCATATGAAGTATGCTAGGCGAGGCGTGGGGCCATAGCACCCGTGCCTGGAGGCCGGAGGAGCTCTGGCGCCCTGCCCGAAGTGGTATATATATATGGTTAAAATATTGAAAATTAAATGGTTTAAAATCGCAAGAATATTTATATCTTCAGTTTTTCAACCAAATTGGCTGAAATTTTGCCTACATGTCCATCTAGGTGGTTAGGTTGGATCTACATGTGCGTTTTGCAAATTTATAAATTATATTGAGTTTTATTTCTAAATAATCGCAATAAAATGTTGAAAATTTGTAACTGTTTCATTATTCATCACTTTGAGCTCAAATTTTGATGGTTCTATTGATTTGACCAATCCCAATTAAAAATATATGTATGGTTCAAAATTCATTAGTTGTAAATATTTAAAATTAAATGTTCAAAATCGATCATTGATAGATTTTAACATTTAAATTTGTACATTTGATGGCCAAATTTATGATACCTATTATTGCAATGTGCCAAAACATTAAAACTTTAAAAATACATATTTAGAGTTGTTAATTTGTTTTAAATGTATAAAATTACTACAGACATTTACTGATTTACATTGATTAATTTATAGATTTTAAAGTTAACTTCTAAAAATTACTAACCTAGTTGTTTTATTTACATTTTGATCACACATTTTGAGAATTATATTATTTTACTGCGCTAAACAAAAAACAATTAAAACCAGCTATTTATTTTTTTCCCTTTTTTAAGAGCTATGGTTTTGCTATCATTTATGGTTTTGAATGACCATGTCTGAAAACAAAGTGGACAAATGATGTACCTCTATTGAGGTGCAGTTCTTGAAGCGTTGGAGGAAAATCTGAAGCAGACAGCGACTCTGGCTCCAAGGAATCTGCTTGTGGAAAGATGGTCAGTCGGCGGACAGAAGCGTTGGAAAGGCCTGGGAGAAGGAGTACGCTGCCAGTGTCCCCTTCCACGGACTCCAGTCGCCCGACCAGCCTGGGCAGCCAGGAGAGGCACTGGTAGAAGGACGTGTCGCTGACCACCACGCTCAGCCCTCGCACATCATTGAGCCCGAACTCCCCCAGCTCCTCCAGTTCCAGTAGTCGTTGGTGGAAGGTGCCGTAGTTGATGGGCTCGCGCAGCCAGTCACTGCCGAACATCTCAGCATCGTTGCAGCAGTTGTGGTCGGGCGAGTAGTTGATTTTCAGTTTCAGCTCCGTTAGCAGGCTCAGGTTCCACCGGCTGCCCGCGGCCTTGAGCAGGTCACGGACGGCGCCCTCCTTTTCCACCGCCTTCATCTGAAGAGGAAATTACCTGCTACACCATCCTCCTGCTGATCCCTAGAGCTTACACAGAACTGAGAGGCTTGGTGTGGGAGACGTTGAAGGGTGAGGAAGTGGAGGCCTTGGTCGCCTTGGTCGAAATCCATGATAAGCTGCAGAAATTTGGGCTGGGCAAAGTGATAGACAGCGTCGCGAAGGGTGTGGCAGGTGTGCTGCAGTTTGGCCCAGTCCTCAGTGTTCAGGAAGTTAAGAATTCGTCCTGCCAGATGCGGCACACTCTTGAACAGACTCATAAGGTCCATTGTATTTATTCCGACTTAAATTTCTTTATTGCAATTTCCAGATTTGCAGCATACATGTGCTGCCTTTCCCATTTGCGCAGCTTTTCAGGAGTCAGGAAATGCGCATATTTAAATTGTTCTAAAATTGGCTTTGCACAAAAAAACAATACCGCCGCTTCTTCATCTCAGTTGTCGTTTTTGAAACTTATTAGAACCAAATAAATCTATCTTCAATCAATGAAACTTTCCATATCACAACAGGTATACACTTTAAAAGTTACAAAATGACCGCGGAGGTGCTGAGCTGGATTAAAATCACCATCTTCTTAATATATTATTTCCTTTCAGGAAAAAAAATGTTTGTCATGATCCGTTAAGAATTTGCCACTTTCACCTTTCAGGAAAAAAAAGTTTGTCAAGATCGGTTGAGAATTCGCCATTTCACAGCAAACCCCATTTTTAAAACTTTCTACCCAAAAATAAATGTTTCAAATGCTTTGAATCCGGCACATTTGAAAGGCACATTTATTCACTGGAAAAACCAAAACACAGCAAATTGGCATTTGAGAAAAAAACCACAAAAGAGCAAATTGGCAACACTAAAGACTCTACATCAACACAACATCAACTAAAACAGAGACAGATCATTCGATGGTACGAGGGTTGCGGAGGTGACGGAAGGGGCGCTTGCGACGCTGATAGCGCCGTCGCAGCATGCTGACCAGCCAGATGGCGAAGCCAACAACTCCCAGGCAGGCCAGCACGCCCATCACCACGTCCCCCCACCACACCCCGCCCGACCCCTCGACCTTCACACAGCATAGCCTGCAAATTCGCTTTGTACCACTGGTACCGCTTTGTACCTTTGTGGTATTGCTAAAGTGAAAGATCCAACTCAACAGTGACATTGTTTGGTAGCTTGGCTTCTGCTGTGTCCTCCACGCACTTATCCAGCTCCAGCAGGAGAACATCCTTCCTTCCTTCATCCTCCCAGAACTCTTCCATCTTGGCCATGCTGGGACAGCGCAACACCACCCCAGCCATCACACACCCCTGCTCCACCTGACATTACAAAGGGGTCAGTTTTGGATGTTCTATGCTTAAGGGAAAGGAATGAAAGGAACCGCTGGGAAAGGACAGTTGGCACTGGCCCAGGAGAAGAAGAGGCAGACGATGAGGACCACTGCATTGGAGTTTGGCATCTGCTTCATGGCCTTGTAGATGTAGCTGGAGTAGGACTCCTTGCGCTTCTGACGATGCTTCTTGTCCCCACTGCGCTTCTTCTGGGACTTGGCGACCTTCTTGGCTCCCTTCATCGATGGCTTGGGCAGCTGACTTTCTTCTTTCTACCAAACTGGACACTGGTACTAAAAGCTTCAAAACGTTCTCTTTTATTAGCCAATTTTGAAGCACACAAAATATAATATTTGATTTATCATATGTACACACTAGGATAATTTTTTTAGATATCTTCTTTTTAGATATTGTGTATAATTTGCGCTACCCCATTTTTACCCCATACCCCATTTTTCAACCTTTCTACCCGCCCCCCCCCCCCCCCCCCCCCCCCCCCCCCCCCCCCCCTAAAAATTAATGTTTCAACAGTTCAAATTCCGGGTCTACCCCTCCAGATCTTCCTAAAATAGCATTACCTTTCAGGAAAAAAAAATTTGTCAAAATCCGTTGAGAATTGAGCCTTTAACAGCATACCCCATTTTTCAACCTTTATACCCGAAAAAGTAATGTTTCAAATACTCCGGGACCGGATCCACCCTTCCAGATCTTTCTAAAGTGTTTTTACCTTTCAGCAAAAAAAAAGTTTGTCCAAATCCGTTGAGAATTGAGCCTTTTACAGCATACCCAAATTTTCGACCTTTCTACCCAAAAAAGTAATGTTTCAAATGCTCGGAAACCGGTTGCAACCCTCGAGATCTTCCTAAAATTTTATTACCTTTCAGGAAAAAAAAAGTTTGTCCAAATCCGTTGAGAATTGAGCCATTTTTCAGCATACCCAATTTTTACCTTTCTACCCAGAAAAGTAATGTTTCAAATGCCCGGAAACCGGTTCCACCCCTCCGGATCTTCCTAAAATTTTATTACCTTTCAGGAAAAAAAAAGTTTGTCAAAATCCGTTGAGAATTGAGCCTTTTACAGCATACCCAAATTTACAACCTTTCTACTCAAAAAAGTAATGTTTCAAAAGTTCAAATTCCGGGTCTACCCCTCCAGATCTTCCTAAAACAGCATTACCTTTCAGGAAAAAAAAAGTTTGTCCAAATCCGTTGAGAATTCGCCCGTGGACAGCATTTCCAGATACATATATATATATATATATATATATATATATATATATACGTATCAGGACAAAAGTTCAGTAACCTCTATAGACCGCGGAGCGGCCCTTCGGGCCGCTCCGCGGTCAAAAATCATCAATTGTTCAAAATCGTAAGCAATTATGTAAAGTGGTCTCATTAGCTGCGACTGAGAGTCGTAGTGGTGAAATATTGAGTAGTGGGTTCATTAGATACCATAACCTAATGGGACCATTTGCTGCAAATTTCGAGGTCTAAATTTCGACTTTGAAATTGGATCGTAAACTTCGAGATATGTAAAGAGAAGTATGTTAAGGCAATAAAAAAATTTTCAATATATATGCCTTGGCCTTTGTCAAGTTTCAGAGACGCGCCTTCTCGCCCCGAGGCTTTCGGCACTGGTAGCGTGGTGCAAGGCTACCCTCTCTCTTGACCCCCGAACATAGAGATTGAGACATGATCATGAGAGGCATCACTGGGGCGAGTCTAGTAGGCGCCGGGCTTCAGAGAGGAAACGCTCCCGCCTCCCAGAGCATGCCGCCTCCAGCAGGCCATTCCAAACCCGCCTCGCCCGCTCCGGCCACGCAGTGGCCTGCCCACCGCCAACTCGTATGCCTGGATCAAGGTGGTGGCAGCCTCTGAGCAGTGATGTCAGCACAAAACACAGAAAAGACACGGAAACAAAAACACAAAAATAAAAAACAAAAAAAATCACGTTTTGTGTTGTTTTTTCGTGCAAAACAAAGACACGAAAACACAAAAGACACGGAACGAAAAAATCCAAATCCGTTTTGTTTTTGTGTGCTCATAGAAATGGCCTTTGCTCCAGGGTTCAAGACCAGATTTTTCTCACCACACAAGCCGTTGTTGTAGCTCTTATACAAGGTCACTGTGATGGCAAGCATGACTTTTTCTTCCTTCTTCTTCACACCTTTCATGGTTCCTTGCCCTGTCTGTCATGGAATACCTTCCTCTTCTTGCCGCAATACTTTCTGCTTTTTCATTCAAATACACTCAAACTGGGCTGGAAATTAATGTTGGTTTGGATGCTGTTGGCAAGTTCAACCTTCTTCAACTCACTGCCACTGCAACTGCGCACTTCCTGACGCTGTGGTAAGAGTCCCTGAATAAAGGGAGCAGAGGTATTGCAGCTAGCTCTGCAGATGCCGAGCGCCTCTTTAGCCGCATGGGGCTGTTGCTTAGCAACCGCCGCAATAGGCTCAAGGAGGAGAGTGTGAAGGCCATTCTCATGTTTCAAACGAACTGATGGGTGCTCATGAAGTAGCACAGGACGTTTTCCCATTGCTCCATTGTGTTCTTTCATGTTTACGATGAAAAAGTGGGCATCAATATGACTCGGCAAAAAATTTCCAGGAAACCTCTATGAGCACACGAAATGAATATTGTTTCGTGTCATACACAAAAACAACACACACGGAATGGCTGGCACCCCATTCGAGTCATTGTGCGCACAACACAAAAGAAAATTTTTTTGCACATCACTGCCTCTGAGGTGAGAATTGGCTCGGGGAAAGAAAACAGGGCATCCGTGTAGGAACATCTGCTGCCTGGCCTGGGGAGAGGAGAGTGAGCGGGGTCCTGAGGGAAAGAGGAATGAGGGCTGGTCAGGAGGTGGGAGTGCAGGGAGGGTGCTTCGATCTATTGCGCCTCGGACATCCCTGTAGCATCTGTGCAGCAGGCTGAGATCAGCTAAGGTTCGCCTACGCTCAAGGGAGTCCCATCCAAGAATTTCAAGGCGCCCTGGATAGCCTGAGGGAGGAGAGGGAGTGTTAGTTCGCCTGAAAATGTAGCGGGCAAACGATTTTTTGGATTTTTTCTAGGCGTTTGATGTCAGTTCGTTTAGTAGGGGACCAGGTCTGCACAGCATATTCTAGATGTGGTCTGACATAGGTAGTGTAGGCGGTTGAGAGAGTCTGAAATGAGGGAGCAGTGAAGGACTTTCGGGCAAGATAGGCTGCATGGGATGCAGCTGAGGTGCAGGCGGAGATCTGGGGGGCCAGGGAGAGGGAGGGGCTGATCTGGATACCCAGATCACGGATGGGCGAGCCCGAATTTGAGATGCTGACAGCCGAGCCGTTCAGCTGGTAGCTCCCTGCCTCTCCCTCGCCTACCCGAAACACCACACACTTCTCTGCAGAGAGAGAGAGTTGCCAGGCTTTGCACCATGCGCTGAGGGAATCGAGACCAGCCTGAAGTTGAGTCTTGCTGGAGGAGGCCAGCCGCACGTCGTCAGCATAAAACCAGCAGCAGAGGCCTGGAAGTTGGTTCAGAAGCCATGCAAGGGGTAGCATATATACATTGAAAAGGACTGGACTGGAGGCATCTCCTTGAATGATGGATGAGCCAACCTTGCGGCCAGAGGAGAGAGTGCTGTCAACTCGAACTCGAAACTCTCTGTCAGTGATGAAGCATTGCAGCCAGGCCAGAAGCTCGGGGCTGAAACCTAGGCAGGAGCAGATGTGAAAGAGTTTGTTGTGATAGACGCGGTCAAATGCCTTGCTAATGTCTGTGTAGACAACGTCCACTCCCGCACCAGGACCAGCTGCCAGCTCCTCACGTAGATATGCCAGGAAGGAGAGCAGGTTGGAGGTAGTAGAGAAGCCTGTCCTAAAACCATGCATATTGCCTGGAAATGTGTGCATGCGCTCAAGGCCAAGTCGTAAGTGGTAGGACAGGATTCTAGCCAGTGCTGGAAGCAGGGTAATTGGTCGATATGAGGTGACTGAGCTTCTATCTCCTTTGCGTTTGTAGATTGGCACAACTGTGCTCTCCTTCCACTGCAATGGAAAAGAGCTGCAGCTGATGCAGATTTCGAGGAGGAGGAGAATTGGTTTTGCCAGATCAGGGGCACAGTTGCGCACAAAGTGGGAAGGAGACTACTAATCGGCACCCTCCAGTGAGGGTGTTTGAATGCCCGCCTTTTTCAAAGTCCCATTGAAAATGAGAGTGGTTTCCTGCATGCTAATCACTTTCATTTTTTAATGACTCATCACTTTCATTTTTTAATGACTCATCACTTTCAATTTCATTTCTAACTGCTCATCTCTACTTAATGACTCATCACTTTCACTTTATAATAACTCCTTATCACTTTCACTTTCAAATTGCTCATCCCTCCTTAACACTT
>JASANA010006371.1:0-67123 GCA_030248095.1 Ptycholaimellus sp. GST1_10
TCGCAGTCTGCGTTTGCAGTTGACAGAGCTGAGTCTGTTGGAAGGGGCGGGCTATGTGTGCGACAGCAACCTCCTCGAAGTCTACGACTGGGTCAACTGCAACGCTCGCCTCATGCTCTGACTGGATGGGTTTTTTTTCAAACGCCTAGACGAGGCGGGAAAGGCCTGCGCCTCGGGGACCAGTGGATTCGCAGTCTGCGATTGCAGTTGAGAGAGCTCAGTCTGTTGGAAGGGGCGAGGCTATGTGTGCGACAGCAACCTCCTCGAAGTCTAGACGACTGGGTCAACTGCAGCGATCGCCTCATGCTCTGACTGCATGGTTTTTTTTTGAAACGCCTAGACGAGGCGGGAAAGGCCTGCGCCCCGGGGACCAGTGCATTCGCAGTCTGCGTTTGCAGTTGACAGAGCTGAGTCTGTTGGAAGGGGCGGGCTATGTGTGCGACAGCAACCTCCTCGAACCCTACCCGACTGGGTCGAACTGCAACGTTCGCCTCATGCTATGGCTGGATGGGTTTTTTTTGAAACGCCTAGACGAGGCGGGAAAGGCCTGCGCCCCGGGGACCAGTGCATTCGCAGTCTGCGTTTGCAGTTGACAGAGCTGAGTCTGTTGGAAGGGGGCGGGCTATGTGTGCGACAGCAACCTCCTCGAAGTCTACGAGGCTGGGTCAACTGCAACGCTCGCCTCATGCTCTGGCTGGATGGGTTTTTTTTGAAACGCCTAGACGAGGCGGGAAAGGCCTGCGCCCCCGGGGACCAGTGCATTCGCAGTCTGCGTTTGCAATTGACAGAGCTGAGTCTGTTGGAAGGGGCGGGCTATGTGTGCGACAGCAACCTCCTCGAAGTCTACGACTGGGTCAACTGCAACGCTCGCCTCATGCTCTGACTGGATGGGTTTTTTTTGAAACGCCTAGACGAGACGGGAAAGGCCTGCGCCCCCGGGGACCAGTGCATTCGCAATCTGCGTTTGCAGTTGACAGAGCTGAGTCTGTTGGAAGGGGCGGGCTATGTGTGCGACAGCAACCTCCTCGAAGTCTACGACTGGGTCAACTGCAACGCTCGCCTCATGCTCTGGCTGGATGGGTTTTTTTTTGAAACGCCTAGACGAGGCGGGAAAGGCCTGCGCCCCGGGGACCAGTGCATTCGCAGTCTGCGTTTGCAGTTGACAGAGCTGAGTCTGTTGGAAGGGGCGGGCTATGTGTGCGACAGCAACCTCCTCGAAGTCTACGACTGCGTCATATGGTACGCTCGCCTCATTCTCTGGCCGGGTGGGTTTTTTTTGATACGCATAGCCGTGGCGGGAATGGCCTGCGCGCCCGGGGACCAGTGCATTCGCAGTCTGCGTTTGCAGTTGACAGAGCTGTGTCTGTTGGAAGGGGCGGGCTATGTGTGCGACAGCAACCTCCTCGAAGTCTACGACTGGGTCAACTGCAACGCTCGCCTCATGCTCTGGCTGGATGGGTTTTTTTTGAAACGCCTAGACGAGGCGGGAAAGGCCTGCGCCCCGGGGGACCAGTGCATTCGCAGTCTGCGTTTGCAGTTGACAGAGCTGAGTCTGTTGGAAGGGGCGGGCTATGTGTGCGACAGCAACCTCCTCGAAGTCTACGACTGGGTCAACTGCAACGCTCGCCTCATGCTCTGGCTGGATGGTTTTTTTTTGAAACGCCTAGACGAGGCGGGAAAGGCCTGCGCCCCCGGGACCAGTGCATTCGCAGTCTGCTTTTGCAGTTGACAGAGCTGAGTCTGTTGGAAGGGGCGGGCTATGTGTGCAACAGCAACCTCCTCGAAGTCTACGACTGGGTCAACTGCAACGCTCGCCTCATGCTCTGGCTGGATGGTTTTTTTTTGAAACGCCTAGACGAGGCGGGAAAGGCCTGCGCCCCCGGGGACCAGTGCATTCGCAGTCTGCGTTTGCAGTTGACAGAGCTGAGTCTGTTGGAAGGGGCGGGCGATGTGTGCGACAGCAACCTCCTCGAAGTCTACGACTGGGTCAACTGCAACGCTCGCCCAATGCTCGGGATGGTTGGTTTTTTTTTGTAACGCCTTGACGAGGCGGGAAAGGCCTGCGCCCCGGGGACCAGTGCATTCGCAGTCTGCGTTTGCAGTTGACAGAGCTGAGTCTGTTGGAAGGGGCGGGCTATGTGTGCGACAGCAACCTCCTCGAAGTCTACGACTGGGTCAACTGCAACGCTCGCCTCATGCTCTGACTGGATGGGTTTTTTTGAAACGCCAAGACGAGGCGGGAAAGGCCTGCGCCCCCCGGGGACCAGTGCATTCGCAGTCTGCGTTTGCAGTTGACAGAGCTGAGTCTGTTGGAAGGGGCGGGCTATGTGTGCGACAGCAACCTCCTCGAAGTCTACGACTGGGTCAACTGCAACGCTCGCCTCATGCTCTGGCTGGATGGGTTTTTTTTTGAAACGCCTAGACGAGGCGGGAAAGGCCTGCGCCCCCGGGGACCAGTGCATTCGCAGTCTGCGTTTGCAGTTGACAGAGCTGAGTCTGTTGGAAGGGGCGGGCTATGTGTGCGACAGCAACCTCCTCGAAGTCTACGACTGGGTCAACTGCAACGCTCGCCTCATGCTCTGGCTGGATGGGTTTTTTTTGAAACGCCTAGAAGAGGCGGGAAAGGCCTGCGCCCCTGGGGACCAGCGCATACGCATTTGGCTTTTCTTTATTCGTCAACTAAATATTTGAGGACTGGCTGGAAATCTTATCCATGAACATCTTGCAGACAGAGCGCATTGAAGGAGCAGGAATGGTTAACATGCAGACAGGGCGCAGTGGACAAGCCGCACAAGTGCTATTTTCTCTGGCAACCGCGTGAGTTGTTCCCAGGAAAGCATCGTGAGCGCGTGGACCAATATGTTGGGGTTAGCCGGCAGGGCTCTTGGCCAGTCTAAGCCACTGTTGGCTTCAGAGCAGCCATTGCATGGGCCCCAATCTCACCTTCGACAAGGCTACGCAGGAGCGTTGCGACGACATTCTGGGCGTGGATAGGCAGCTGGGCAAGGGCGTGGCTGCAGTCGAGGTGTTCAGGTTCTCGCTTTCCGAAGGCCATGAAATTTGCTAAGTAATCTGCATGTTTGGAAAAAATTGTTTGTCATACAAAGTTAAGTAATTTTTATTGTGTTTCAGGGTATCGTATATCATAGTGCTTAGGGCCCAAAAAATATAAAATTCACTGCTATTTATTGCACTAAAATAATGTTGCATACTTGGCATAATGCTTTGACTGCAACTAAAGGCCGGGCTTTCCTGGCGGCGCCGAGTATGAGGAGAGTAGACGGGGCAAGTGGCGCTGGGACTACGCCTTTCCGCACACCATGGACAGCATTCCCAAGCTCCCCGTGCTCTTCCAGTCCTCCTACCTTCTGCCTACTTTGCTAAGCCAAACATTGCCAGCTCAAAGTCCACTTCCAACTGGACGACTGGGACGCGCACAGCCGCCCGGATCCAATCATTGCCGACACTTTCACCATTGTTCCCCACCACTTTGTCTTTTCCATTTCACAGTTCACGCTCACTCTCCTTCCTTTTGAAGCCATGACTTTTCTTGATTGACAGAGGCTAGGCTAGTGGAATTTGGGCAGATAGGCTTATTTTCGAATTTTAAAATTTAATGTAATAATATAAAAATAAAAAATTAAAATATAATTATTTTTTTTCCTTCAATAATTGCATTTGTCTTCTGAAAACAAATTACGGCTGATGTCAAGAACCCCCCATGAATTTGCCCCCCAATCGATATTGGCCCGCCCAAGAATTCCCCCACCGCCAAGATATTGCCCCCCCCCCCAAGAATTAGTCCCCCTAGAAGCGAATTTATTTAGTTAGTATATACCGAATTACTCGGGGCTTGGTCCATACCAGGCGTAGAAAGTATGCTCCAAACTGAAGAGCCTAGACGCGGCGCTCGCGCATAACATCGATGGTCTTCACTATGTAGGCACGAGCACCGCGACTAAGCTCTTCAGTTGGGAGCATATTTTCTATCTTCTAGCTTATATATTTTTTAAAAAATTCTTATATTATTATATAGTGGGTTAACCTAACCCAAAAAGTATCTCTTATCTGTATTTTATTTGCGATTGAAGTAAGGAAAATTTTTTTCTCATTCAACTGACAATTGCTTGCTACTGAAGTGTATGAAATTTTTTCTTAGCACACAAAAATTGTTGTTAACCTTAAATTGTTCATTTTTGACACGTTAAAATCTTGCACAAGTCCAAAGGAAAAAAATTGCCTTAAGTAATGATACGAGAGCACTCAGTTTTTACTTTGTAATTAAAAAATAAAAAGGTATTTGGCTCTTAAATTTTGCACATTTTATCAATCTATCTGCTGCAATATGCGATATCTGTTTAAAAAAAATAAAATTTAACTCAAAATTAAATTAAAATGTTAAAAATAGTCAGATCTAAAAATTCATTTTTTAATAAATAATTTAAAGATTATATTTGTTTTTTTCTTTTGAATTGTTCAATTGGTTAGGTGCTCTCTTATCATTACTTAAGGCAATTTTTTTTACTTTGGACATGTGCAAGATTTTACTGTGCCGAAAATGAACAATTTAAGGTTAACAACTTTTTTGTGTGCTAAGAAAAATTCACCCACTTCAGTAGCAAGCAATTGTCAGTTGAATGAGAAAAAAATTTCCCCTACTTCAATCGCAAATAAAATACAGATAAGAGATACTTTTTGGGTTAGGTTAACCCACTATATAATAATTTCATCCACTTCATACAGGGGCAAAGCCCCTATGCATGGAGTTGAAGATGACGTTTGGTGACGAGCTGCTTGTTCACCACGGTCTGGTGGAAGCCCATGAAAATCAGCTATAAGCAAATGGGCACCTGTACCATAGTCTACATATGGTGCTGCTTCTGAGACCAAAAATCCTTTAGAATGACGCAAGACGAAGTTGATGATGAGATGCTTGTTCACCACGACCTGGTGCAAGTCCAAGGAGACCAGGTAGAAGCAAACGGGTGCCGAAATCGTAATCTACGTCCAAAAATACCTAAATGATGCTATTTGTAGGTCCAAAAACCCTTTAAAATGCCTCGAGATGAAGTTGATGATGACCTGCTTGTTCACCACGGCCTGGTGTAAGCCCATGAAGACCAGGTGGAGGCAAATGGGGACCATCATCGTAATCTTTGTCCAAAACTACCTATTTGGTGATGTTTTTTTGGCGAAAAAGCCTGTAAAAAACATAAATATAGAGCTGGAAATGAACGAAATGCCAAAAAAACCAACAAAACTGAATTTTTACCCAAAAAGTTGATGTTTCGACCTAAAAAACGCGGAAAATGCCAAAAGTAGAGGTGCCTTGACACTTTTTTGGGCTGATTTACCCTAGAACCGCTGAGATCTCCGCCCCAGAAGCAGCCAAAGTGTCTGCAACACTGCAGACGGACGGACGGATGGACGGACGGACGGACGGACGGTGTGCGCCCAGACACCGGACATTTTTTTTTAAAAAGTTTTTTTGAAATAACTTTTTCAATATGGCTCGGAGGACGAACTTTAAAAAAAGACCCCCACAATTCGACTAAGGCGCGTCGATTGATCCTATTTGCAGCCCTCTCCGACGTCTGTGTGATGAGCTACTGCCTGCCAAACTTTGCGAAAGCTGCAATTGGTTGTGTTACTCGATAAGAGGGGCTTGGCGCAACCGCTCCGCTGACGCTCCGCTCACGCAAGCCCAATATACAGATGTTTATATAAAAGTCAAAAAAATTCACTATATGGGGAGCAAATTTTAGGGAGAGGGGCATTTTTTTGGGGGGGGAGTTCTTGACATCAGCCCAAATCACGTGAGCTTGTTATTTGTTAACAGCGAACTAGTTGATCAATTATCAAAAATAGGGCATTTTTTGAATTTAATCTGAAAGCTGAGGGGAAATGGCAGACGGAGTTCCCCAACGACTACAGCGTGGAAACGCTCATGGCCAAGGACAAGGCGGAGAACAGGACTCGAGAAAAGCGCTGCTTTCCCAACCATCCGCTGGAGTGTGGAGTGGAGCTGGAGCTCTTCTATCCGGCCAGGAAGGTGCCTGAGAAGGTGCCCCACTTCATCCAACGTGGCACACGCAGCGACGACAACGCCCACATTATGCCCGGCGTCCATCTAGTCCGGTTGACTTTTCCATCTAGCTTCTTCCTTTAGGCAGAGAAGGGGAGGTTGTAGGATGGTCTTCCGACTCTGCATCAGCCGCTACTTCCACCCTGACCCCTTCTGCTACTGCGCGGATGAGCACTGGGGCAGTCCGTTAGAAGACTGTGGATTTACGGCGCTTCGATCCTCTGTCATCAATTGATGTCTTCCTCTTGCCTGCCTTAGATGCTGATACACAGCCCAGCTCGGAAGTGAAGATTATGAGTTTTAGTGCAATATAGAGTAGAGGGCTTGCATCAACTGACCTTTTTTGATGTTGTAATAGGTCAACTGATCTATTTCGACAAAACTTTGTGGCTATTCCCAATTGTCTATTTATTTTTTTTGATCGAAGGCTTTCAAATGGTGGAAAATTAATGAAAGGCTTAACATAAATCTTTTTCAAGAACTTTTTTGCAGTAATATTTTCTATCTTTTTTTTGTTAGCTCTAAAGAAACCACATATGGTGAAAGAGTAGGTGAAAAACCTCTTTTGGTGTAAAGGCTCTGATGGCCAGAATGGTGGGCTGAGAATGGAGGACGACAAGAGAGCCTTGGTGGACAACGGCTGTGGTGGCATCATTTCGCTTAAATTTTTTGTTTACTTTTCAATGATTATATTTAATTTAAATAACTTATAGTAAATAAATAAATAGTTGCAACAATTTCAAACAAGACATAGATAAACAAAGATTCATGGCCGCTCATTTTCTTGCTGAAAATGCTGATTGTAATACCTTTACTAAACCTGAATCAGATGAGATGTCATTGTTCAACACAGTTTTTTTTCAATATTCAATGACACATGACTTTTCTGTTTCTGACTACTGTATTTGCACCAGCCATACCCATTTATTATCGTGGCTACATTTAATATAGAGAACTGGGACAGTTAAATAGAGAACATTTACCGTTGCGGTATTTGTACCAGTTCTCTATTTGAATAAATTGTTCTTCTCATTTCAGAAACTGTTCTGGTCATTCCGGAAACTGTACTGGTCTCTATTTGAGATTTTGTTATTGTTCTGTATAAGAGAATAATTTTACTAAATATGAATTAGCAATAATTTTCAATGCTTTTATGAGCTGTGCATGCTGTTTTGTTATATTGTTGTTTGACTAGTATAACATGTGGTTGATTTGCACAAAGTGGCTGACTGAACCCATGAGTTGAACTGCCACCCCTTATAATCTGGTCTATGCTGCTTCATGCTTTCCTTTTCCCATTCTGCTTCAGTAGAATGGATCTTGTTAAGAATAGCAGCCACCTGAAATCATAACCCCATATTAGTTGATCCGATGTAGGCTACCCAGTCACATGATGTTTCCTGAAATATGGGGCCTGGGACTTAGGGTTTTGTTGGGGTGAATCCTTAGTACTGCCCCCTGGCCAAGTCCTGGGTGGCAGTTCAAAATTGGCATAACTTGGGTTCTACTCAAGCTTTTTGCATGATTTCAACGCCATTTGAAATGAAATTTTATGGCTAAAATGATAGTGCACAGCATGTAGCTCATTTAAAAATACCAGAAACTCGAAATTTAGCCAAAATAGCTGAAATTTTAAATTTTGGTCTTTGAAACATCAGGATATTGGATTGGTGAATAATTGCAAAAAAATTCATTTTTATGGCCAGATTTGTGTTCAGCGTCAAAATTTACCTACTGGGGCTCAAAATTTGAGCCAACTTCCCAATAAACACCCCCTAAATCACTTTTTTGGTATTGAAACATAAGGAGGCATATCACGGTCCCCAGGAAGGCCCCTCTGGGGAGCCCCTTACAGAGGCCCCCCTGGGAGCCCCTGACAGGGGCCCCCAAGGGGAGCCCCTGAGACTGAGAGGGGCCCTCCCGGGGGCCTTGGCCTGTACAGTAATAATGCACTTCTTTTTGTTGTTAGTTATATTGCTGCAATACTCAGCGGAGTGGGAGTATGAAGAAGAAAGAACCTATCACACACAATGTCAAAAATTAAATTTTATATTCCTCTTAACTGTTGTGCCTACAATTACTTAACTATTACCATTGCCGGTGACTGTGATATGTCTTTTCTTCTTCATACTACCTCGCCGCTGACAAAAGCTATCCATTGAGGCAATATAACTAACAACAAAAAAGTGCATCATTACATTACTGTACAGCTCAAGGCCCCCGGGAGGGCCCCTCTCAGGGGCTCCCCTGGGGGGCGCCTGTCAGGGGCTCCCCAGGGGGACCTCTGTAAGAGGCTCCCCAGGGGGGATATATTTGGAAAACTAAATGCCAAAAACGATTCACTTTACCCCTTTTCCCACCTATTTTAGGTGGAAAGTGCAAAAAAACAGTAAAAATATATTTCCGAGCCAGTTGAGGTGGAGTGTGGGGTGGGTACTTAAGTAGAACTCCGCAGAGTTATACCTCAGAGCACTGCCAGGAGGACCTTCCTGGGGACTATGATATCCCTGGATTCATATTTCCATTTTGTTGACAAAAGCTTTCTATTGAGGCAATTAAACTAACAACAAAAAGAAGTGCACTATTACTGTACAGACCAATGCCCCTGGGAGGGCCCCTCTCTGTGGGGGGCTCCCCAGGGGGGCCTTCCTGGGGACCGTGATATACCTGAACATAAGGTTTCTGGGTTTCAGTAAATACGGATTGTCAAGGAGAGAACAGAATACTGTATCTGAAAGGGTTATATGGCTAATTCTGGAGACCAGAATGTCCGGTACAGAACAGTACAGTTTTGGACTGGAGCATAGTACAGTTCAGTAAATACGGATTGTCTAGATGTCTATTAGTGACCAGTACTTGATGTCAAGCAGACGACTGGAACAAATAGTGGACTTTTTTCAAATCTCAACTTCAGAACCGGAACTCTTAAGAAGAGAACCGGTACTCTCAAGAAGAGGACAATAACAAATACCGCCAAAGTAATTGTTCTCTTCTTGACTGTTCCAGTTCTCTATATTAAATTAACCCTATTATCGTTCATTCTATGAACATTTTATTCTTTTTTTAAAAAAGCGAAGCTTTGGAGCGAAGATTGGGCCTGCAATAGAAGCAGGCGTTAGCCGAGTACGTGACGGCTTTCAAATCGACGAGGCGGCTCCTCTTCGTCCCAGATTTCCCGCTCTTCTTCTTCCTCCCCAACACTGCAAGCCTGCGTTTGTCAAACTCCAAAAAAGGCCAAATTTCATTGTCAGAGTATTCGATAGCCGCAAAAGGCAGGAGAATGAAACTCCAACAAAGGCATGAGAAGCATGAGCGGCGATGCGGTCTTGATGACAAGCGGTGGTTGGACGTCGTCGACTAGGACCTGGGAGAGCTGTGGAAGCGGTTCAGGAGGTGGCTGGGGGGACGGGATGGACTGCCTAGGACGAAAGATAAAACTCCAACAAAGGCATGAGAAGCATGAGCGGCGATGCGGTCTTGATGACAGGCGGTGGTTGGACGTCGTCGACTGGGACCTGGGAGAGCTGTGGAAGCAGTTCAGGAGGTGGCTGGGGGGACGGGATGGACTGCCTAGGACGAAAGATAAAACTCCAACAAAGGCATGAGAAGCATGAGCGGCGATGCGGTCTTGATGACAGGCGGTGGTTGGACGTCGTCGACTGGGACCTGGGAGAGCTGTGGAAGCGGTTCAGGAGGTGGCTGGGGGGACGGGATGGACTGCCTAGGACGAAAGATAAAACTCCAACAAAGGCATGAGAAGCATGAGCGGCGATGCGGTCTTGATGACAGGCGGTGGTTGGACGTCGTCGACTGGGACCTGGGAGAGCTGTGGAAGCGGTTCAGGAGGTGGCTGAGGGGACGGGATGGACTGCCTAGGACGAAAGATAAAACTCCAACAAAGGCATGAGAAGCATGAGCGGCGATGCGGTCTTGATGACAGGCGGTGGTTGGACGTCGTCGACTGGGACCTGGGAGAGCTGTGGAAGCGGTTCAGGAGGTGGCTGGGGGGACGGGATGAACTGCCTAGGACGAAAGATAAAACTCCAACAAAGGCATGAGAAGCATGAGCGGCGATGCGGTCTTGATGACAGGCGGTGGTTGGACGTCGTCGACTGGGACCTGGGAGAGCTGTGGAAGCGGTTCAGGAGGTGGCTGGGGGGACGGGATGGACTGCCTAGGACGAAAGATAAAACTCCAACAAAGGCATGAGAAGCATGAGCGGCGATGCGGTCTTGATGACAGGCGGTGGTTGGACGTCGTCGACTGGGACCTGGGAGAGCTGTGGAAGCGGTTCAGGAGGTGGCTGGGGGGACGGGATGGACTGCCTAGGACGAAAGATAAAACTCCAACAAAGGCATGAGAAGCATGAGCGGCAATGCGGTCTTGATGACAGGCGGTGGTTGGACGTCGTCGACTGGGACCTGGGAGAGCTGTGAAAGCGGTTCAGGAGGTGGCTGGGGGGACGGGATGGACTGCCTAGGACGAAAGATAAAACTCCAACAAAGGCATGAGAAGCATGAGCGGCGATGCGGTCTTGATGACAGGCGGTGGTTGGACGTCGTCGACTGGGACCTGGGAGAGCTGTGGAAGCGGTTCAGGAGGTGGCTGGGGGGACGGGATGGACTGCCTAGGACGAAAGATAAAACTCCAACAAAGGCATGAGAAGCATGAGCGGCGATGCGGTCTTGATGACAGGCGGTGGTTGGACGTCGTCGACTGGGACCTGGGAGAGCTGTGGAAGCGGTTCAGGAGGTGGCTGGGGGGACGGGATGGACTGCCTAGGACGAAAGATAAAACTCCAACAAAGGCATGAGAAGCATGAGCGGCGATGCGGTCTTGATGACAGGCGGTGGTTGGACGTCGTCGACTGGGACCTGGGAGAGCTGTGGAAGCGGTTCAGGAGGTGGCTGGGGGGACGGGATGGACTGCCTAGGACGAAAGATAAAACTCCAACAAAGGCATGAGAAGCATGAGCGGCGATGCGGTCTTGATGACAGGCGGTGGTTGGACGTCGTCGACTGGGACCTGGGAGAGCTGTGGAAGCGGTTCAGGAGGTGGCTGGGGGGACGGGATGGACTGCCTAGGACGAAAGATAAAACTCCAACAAAGGCATGAGAAGCATGAGCGGCGATGCGGTCTTGATGACAGGCGGTGGTTGGACGTCGTCGACTGGGACCTGGGAGAGCTGTGGAAGCGGTTCAGGAGGTGGCTGGGGGGACGGGATGGACTGCCTAGGACGAAAGATAAAACTCCAACAAAGGCATGAGAAGCATGAGCGGCGATGCGGTCTTGATGACAGGCGGTGGTTGGACGTCGTCGACTGGGACCTGGGAGAGCTGTGGAAGCGGTTCAGGAGGTGGCTGGGGGGACGGGATGGACTGCCTAGGACGAAAGATAAAACTCCAACAAAGGCATGAGAAGCATGAGCGGCGATGCGGTCTTGATGACAGGCGGTGGTTGGACGTCGTTGACTGGGACCTGGGAGAGCTGTGGAAGCGGTTCAGGAGGTGGCTGGGGGGACGGGATGGACTGCCTAGGACGAAAGATAAAACTCCAACAAAGGCATGAGAAGCATGAGCGGCGATGCGGTCTTGATGACAGGCGGTGGTTGGACGTCGTTGACTGGGACCTGGGAGAGCTGTGGAAGCGGTTCAGGAGGTGGCTGGGGGGACGGGATGGACTGCCTAGGACGAAAGATAAAACTCCAACAAAGGCATGAGAAGCATGAGCGGCGATGCGGTCTTGATGACAGGCGGTGGTTGGACGTCGTTGACTGGGACCTGGGAGAGCTGTGGAAGCGGTTCAGGAGGTGGCTGGGGGGACGGGATGGACTGCCTAGGACGAAAGATAAAACTCCAACAAAGGCATGAGAAGCATGAGCGGCGATGCGGTCTTGATGACAGGCGGTGGTTGGACGTCGTCGACTGGGACCTGGGAGAGCTGTGGAAGCGGTTCAGGAGGTGGCTGGGGGGACGGGATGGACTGCCTAGGACGAAAGATAAAACTCCAACAAAGGCATGAGAAGCATGAGCGGCGATGCGGTCTTGATGACAGGCGGTGGTTGGACGTCGTTGACTGGGACCTGGGAGAGCTGTGGAAGCGGTTCAGGAGGTGGCTGGGGGGACGGGATGGACTGCCTAGGACGAAAGATAAAACTCCAACAAAGGCATGAGAAGCATGAGCGGCGATGCGGTCTTGATGACAGGCGGTGGTTGGACGTCGTCGACTGGGACCTGGGAGAGCTGTGGAAGCGGTTCAGGAGGTGGCTGGGGGGACGGGATGGACTGCCTAGGACGAAAGGCTATGCCCGGTCCAAAGCCTAGGAAGATGATCGGCTTGCGCAGTGGGCGGTTCATGCCCAGGCAACCTGACAACTCTGGTTTTCTTTGAACTGAATAGTATAGAGCTGAGTGGACAAATGAGACAAAAGGACAGCAGACGTAACACTGCCAAAAAATTGCATCTGACAGAGCTATGAATGAATGGGGTTTCTATAAAAAATAAGAAAAACAAGTATATGGCGCAAAGCGCAATAGGTGACCGCGGAGCGCACCACCTTCCAGCTTACCCTATGAATGCATGGAATTTTGTCACTGCTAAGAGCAAGTCTGTGGTTTTTCAACCATTTTCGAAAGTAAGCACATATTTGGAATCGCTATATATGACTTTTGCACAAAAAAACTCAAGTCCTCTGTTTAATTCTTAGCCGTTCAGATGTTACTGATTATTGATGACATTGCTGTGCATGAAAGTTTGTCACTAAAGAAAGGAAGTCTGTGGTTTCTCAACCATTTTTAAAAGTAAACACAGATTTGGAATTGCTATATACGACTTGTGAACAAAAAAACTCAAGTCTTCTGTGCAATTGTTAGCCGTTCAGCAGTTACTGATTATTGATGACATTGCCGTGCGTGAAAGTTTGTCACTCAAGAAAGTAAGTCTGTGGTTTCTCAACTATTTTCAAAAGTAAGCACAGATTTGGAATTGCTATATACGACTTGTGAACAAAAAAACTCAAGTCTTCTGTGCATTTCTTAGCCGTTCAGCTGTTACTAATTATTGATGACATTGCCACGCATGAAAGTTTGTCACTCAAGAAAGTAAGTCTGTGGTTTCTCAACCATTTTCAAAAGTAAGCACAGATTTGGAATTGCTATATACGACTTGTGAACAAAAAAACTCAAGTCTTCTGTGCAATTCTTAGCCGTTCAGCTGTTACTAATTATTGATGACATTGCCACGCGTGAAAGTTTGTCACTCAAGAAAGTAAGTCTGTGGTTTCTCAACCATTTTCAAAAGTAAGCACAGATTTGGAATTGCTATATACGACTTGTGATCAAAAAAACTCAAGTCTTCTGTGCAATTCTCAAGATTACAGGTGGTACAGCGCAAAAACGGTATATTGCAATTTTCTGGCCTTTCTACCCAAAAAAGTAATGTTTCAAATGCTCGGAAACCGGGTCTACCCCTCCAGATCTTCCTAAAATAGCGTTACCATTCAGGAAAAAAAAAGTTTGTCCCAATCCGTTGAGAATTCGCCCGGGGCCAGCATTTCCAGATACAGATATATACATACATATATATGAGGACAAAAGTTTAGTAACCTCTATAGACCGCAGAGCGGCCCTTCGGGCCGCTCCGCGGTCAAAAGTTATTGAAAAAAATAGAGGAAAGCGTGGCACCAGTGATGATGAAGGCGATATGTAGAGCAGGGTGAAGTTTCATTCCGCCAGACTTTCTGAAATCTCACTGGCAATAGATTCTGGTTTTTGTTTGGAATTTCTCGTCTACGCGATGCCAAGCCTTGTAGTGGCATTTGATGTAACACGGAAAAAGATTAGTAATTGCTGTCACTATCGTCAAAAAGGTTGATGATCTGTCATGAGCTTTCCGCAACTTTGCGAAATTGGCCCTTGTTGAAAGAGCCTCAGCGTCCGAGTCAAAAACTAAGCCCAAAAGAGTGACACTTTTTCAATAGTTGTGGGAACCTGGCACCTGAATAATTGCTGTAAAAATTTGCTGTTAAAGATAATTATCGCTGTTTTCTTTTGAAACTCGGTTGTTGGATTTCAGTACTTTTCGAGACAAAATCTAACTTTTCTACAGATAATCAAAGATTACGCTGCATCGCGAGCGACACTTTGCAACCGAAAGAGGCTGCAGCGAACAACTTTTCGTTGACGTCATGTAGACTCAGTGCCCGGATCTGAGAATAGCCAAAGGAACTGCCTCAAAAGCCTGGCCAACTGTATTTGCCCTCCAAATGGAGGCACACTCTATTTGGGGGCCGCACGCCTCACTTTTGCCGCTATCCCAGAGCAACCTAGCCACTGTAAGCGAGCCTCTCTCAAATGCGCGACCATCCATTCCAAGGTAATCGACTTAATTGCCAAAACCTCTATTGCCCATTGCCAGCATAATTGCTTGCCTAGCACAAAAGACCTGCTGCAATTTCCAGCTGCCATTTCTCAATTAAATCTTCACCTGCCCCCTCTAACTCTGACTCACTCTTACAAAAAGCCCGCAAACTTGTGCTCTCATCCACTTAGAATTAGCAGCTAATGAGTCATTAGCTTGGGAGGAGATCGGGCGAGATTCTGAGGATTCCTTTGCTATTTTGTAATGCTATTTTGTGTATGTCTTCAAAGATGATATAACGAAATCAATAAGCGATCAACAAAGACGACCATAGTGAGAATTCTACTCAGGAATCTTATGCTGGTCACAAGTTTCCATCTATATAGGCAAGTGAAAAACGGAGTGCACTCGGGTCGGCGGGCCCAGGCTTGAAAGGTCACCCTTGTCAAGGGTTGGAATTGGTTGGATTGTGGTCCGGATCTGGCGCTATAATTGGCGCTGTATCTATACAAAACTGACCGTTATCCAAATGCGGGCTTGCAATCACAACACACGTCAAGCAACACATGCAAAACTCACTGAAAATTATGGACTTTAATTTAAAAGGCTTGATCTCGGCAGGAAATACTGCAAATGTCTGATCTCGTGTTCGATCGTACAGATAAGTTAGGGACACCTTCCCTAGCCGTCGAGGCTCACGAGCGCTCATGACATTTGCAGTATTCGATGCCGTTATCTTGTCAAAATTAAAGTCCCCCATCAACGAAGCAACATCCTTGATCACGATATTGCTTCGTTGACCTTTTTGGTCAAACTAGTTTTCACATTTTCCGACTAAGCGTAATGAAATTGCTTTGAGTAGCAGTTAAAGCTCAGCACATATATGCAACTTAGTTTACTTTTTTAAAAGGGCAGTGCATGCCATCATGGAGGTGAATATATGTTCCTCAGTGATGCCATGATAATGAGAAATGAACAGTGTCAGAATGTATGGTCATTGTCTCATCATTTAGTCCATTTACAGCAATTTTACGAGGTTAACCTAAGTGTAGGGAATACAGCTGGGAGAAAAAAGATATGCAAAAAGCAAGAAAGGATTTTCAGAGGATGAGGTGAAGGCGCACGTGGAGGATGAGCCGGCGAACGAGACGGAAACACTGCAGCTGTTTGCCGAGGGCGCCTCCCTCCACGGCCTCAAATACGTCACCCGCTCCCACTTCCAGCTTCGAAGACGGTATCCGTGGGGTTTCTGTCCTTTCAAAGGCATCGTCCCCAGGACAAGACTGCATGCAGAATGCTCTGGCTCGGGCTGTTGGTGATCATGAGCGTGGGTTTGGCTGCGAACTTGCGGGAGAAGATCGCGGACTACCTCAACACCCCCATCGCCACAGAGATGAGCATCAACTACGTCTCACGCCTCGGCCTACCCGCCATCCTACTCTGCAACACCAACTACTTCAGGTACCCATCCTCTGGGATAGATCCGATCATCCATAAAAGGGCGTGTCGCCGTTTTATAACACCAGCTAGTGGGGGGGGGGGGGCGACAGACGTACCACGTCTGCCAAGGGTAAAAATTGATCTGAGGACCACAAAATATAAAAATTTTCTGCCAAAAATTAGCAATTTTTGTAAATTTTCTTGCTTAAATGTTTCCGATTTGGGTCTTTTTATTCTATCTTACAGTATTGTCCCTTTTGTTATCAATTTTGTAGTAAAATACCTAAAACTTTGTCCTATTACCTTGACGGACATACGTCCCTACCCCTTCGGATCCCCGCCCTCCCCCCCCCACCCCCCAAACCGCCCTCCGCACCCCCGCCCCCCCCCCCCCCGGAACTACCACGTAGCCACGTAGGCAAAGGCAAGGGGGGCGCCCCCCCCCCCCGCCCCCCTTCGGACGCACGTGGGCGCCTCCCCCTACTATTTGACCCCCATACAAGTATGCCTCAGGTTGTCGGCAAGCACGGGGGCGGGTATGTACGAGGTGGTGGAGGACGTGTTCAACGACTCCGACTTCACCCGCATCACCCACGACAACTACCCCGTCCTCAAGGACATCGACGGACAGCAGTTCGTCCAACGGGCCGCGCATCAACTCCAGGACATGCTCATTCAGTTACCTTCTTTCCTCCTCCTCCATTCCCTCATTACTCTACCCTCACTACCCCACATCCAGCTGTGCCTGGCCGAACGGAAGCCGATGCAGCGAGGCGGACTTCAAGGCCAAGCAGACGGACTATGGCTTCTGCTACGCCATCAACTACCACCAGGAGGCAGGGCAGATCGCCAGCACCGAGAACCCCGGCATCGGCTACGGCATCTACATGCTCCTCAATGCCGAGGACTATGAGGCTATGCCTGGGCCCCAGCGCACTGTCGGCATCAAGGTTTTCTACCCAATCTACTCCTCATTTCCCTAATACCCTTCACTTGATCAGCTAGGCAGACTTTATTGTCCTGGGAATTCTGGTTCCGTAGCCAGCTTGTGAAAACTTTGGATTGAACTTGAGAACCAAGTTCTCTTTGCGTTACAGGCAAGCTCTAGAATTTTAGTTGTTTCAAATTTGCGAGACCATGAATGGTGCCCAGATCTTTATCCGCTCCTTGCCCATAAGAGAGAATGCTCAAAATTTTTAGGTCCTGATCTACAACCAGTCGGACATCCCGCTGGTCTCCGAGTACGGCTTCGACGTGGCGCCCGGCTTCCAGACCTCCATCGGCCTCAAGTACACCCAGGCTAGTCTTCACCAGCACCCATAAAAACCCCCCCTCCAATTATTCATCAAAAGCCCAAAAGGTTTATTTGCAGACAGTAAAGATGCGCATAGAGGACGGCGGGGCCTGCGGCTCCAGAGCCCTGGCCTTCTTCCCCAACGACAGCTTCTACACGCGGCGTCTGTGCACCGTGAACGCCAAGTACGCGGCTGCTGTCGGCCGCTGCGATTGCCTGGCCTACAACATGCCCCATCTCAACCACTCCTCCGCCAACCACTCTGCGCTGGACTACTGCGACTCACAGACCTACTTCCACTGCATGACCAACGCCTTACGTTTGCTGAGCTTCTTTGAGAGTCTTTTTGTTGAGGTACAGGGCCGTTGGCTAAAAAACAAGCATCCTTTTCAATCAATTATAACTCCTGATGTACTAAATATCATACATCTGGAGTTATAGTTGATTGAAAAAGATGCTTGTTTTCTAGCTGACGACCCAGTAGGTTGAGTGCAGACTAGCATTGCAGAGAGCCCACTGGAGAAGGTGGACGTGGAGAACTGTCCTGAGACCTGCGAGGAGATCCAGTACCGCCAGTACATCAGCTTTGCCCAGCTCTCCAAGCCCAAGGTGGACGCCCTCCTGGCGCAGGGCGGGAAAAGGGACCGCATGGTCGCCAACTTCCTTCGCGCTCGAGTTTTCCTTCTTCCACATCATCCTCCACTTACAGCAGCACAGCAGCCTGTTTTGCTATAATGCAGCCTTTGCAGCAGGGGGGACAAGTTTTCTGTCGCAAACTTGTCCCCCGTGCTGCAAAGGCTGCATTATGGCAAAAAGCCACACACCAGCCGAATGCCGTTCTTTGCTGAGCATAGCAGCCTGTTTAGGAGGCCCGCAGTCGCTACGTGGGCGACGAATGGCGCCAGGACAAGCGCATCATACAACAGATGCTGGACGTCTATGACGAAGTTGAGGGAGTGGGGGAGGGCCAGAATTGCAGTTGAGAGAGCATTGGTGATTGAGGTGGAGCGAGACGGAATGGAACCACCGCGACATGTGCCCTCCTTCCTGTTCCTGAACTCCTGCTACGACGGGGTGCTGGAGGCCTTCCTGCTCTCCAACCAGTCCCGCCTCTGCCGCTTCACGGAGCTCACGGCTGCCGCCAGCAGCATCAATGAGCAGTTCCAGGTTTCCTGCCCTCCTTCCTGCATGTGCCCTCCTTCCTGTTCCTGAACTCCTGCTACGACGGGGTGCTGGAGGCCTTCCTGCTCTCCAACCAGTCCCGCCTCTGCCGCTTCACGGAGCTCACGGCTGCCGCCAGCAGCATCAATGAGCAGTTCCAGGTTTCCTGCCCTCCTTCCTGCATGTGCCCTCCTTCCTGTTCCTGAACTCCTGCTACGACGGGGTGCTGGAGGCCTTCCTGCTCTCCAACCAGTCCCGCCTCTGCCGCTTCACGGAGCTCACGGCTGCCGCCAGCAGCATCAATGAGCAGTTCCAGGTTTCCTGCCCTCCTTCCTGCATGTGCCCTCCTTCCTGTTCCTGAACTCCTGCTACGACGGGGTGCTGGAGGCCTTCCTGCTCTCCAACCAGTCCCGCCTCTGCCGCTTCACGGAGCTCACGGCTGCCGCCAGCAGCATCAATGAGCAGTTCCAGGTTTCCTGCCCTCCTTCCTGCATGTGCCCTCCTTCCTGTTCCTGAACTCCTGCTACGACGGGGTGCTGGAGGCCTTCCTGCTCTCCAACCAGTCCCGCCTCTGCCGCTTCACGGAGCTCACGGCTGCCGCCAGCAGCATCAATGAGCAGTTCCAGGTTTCCTGCCCTCCTTCCTGCATGTGCCCTCCTTCCTGTTCCTGAACTCCTGCTACGACGGGGTGCTGGAGGCCTTCCTGCTCTCCAACCAGTCCCGCCTCTGCCGCTTCACGGAGCTCACGGCTGCCGCCAGCAGCATCAATGAGCAGTTCCAGGTTTCCTGCCCTCCTTCCTGCATGTGCCCTCCTTCCTGTTCCTGAACTCCTGCTACGACGGGGTGCTGGAGGCCTTCCTGCTCTCCAACCAGTCCCGCCTCTGCCGCTTCACGGAGCTCACGGCTGCCGCCAGCAGCATCAATGAGCAGTTCCAGGTTTCCTGCCCTCCTTCCTGCATGTGCCCTCCTTCCTGTTCCTGAACTCCTGCTACGACGGGGTGCTGGAGGCCTTCCTGCTCTCCAACCAGTCCCGCCTCTGCCGCTTCACGGAGCTCACGGCTGCCGCCAGCAGCATCAATGAGCAGTTCCAGGTTTCCTGCCCTCCTTCCTGCATGTGCCCTCCTTCCTGTTCCTGAACTCCTGCTACGACGGGGTGCTGGAGGCCTTCCTGCTCTCCAACCAGTCCCGCCTCTGCCGCTTCACGGAGCTCACGGCTGCCGCCAGCAGCATCAATGAGCAGTTCCAGGTTTCCTGCCCTCCTTCCTGCATGTGCCCTCCTTCCTGTTCCTGAACTCCTGCTACGACGGGGTGCTGGAGGCCTTCCTGCTCTCCAACCAGTCCCGCCTCTGCCGCTTCACGGAGCTCACGGCTGCCGCCAGCAGCATCAATGAGCAGTTCCAGGTTTCCTGCCCTCCTTCCTGCATGTGCCCTCCTTCCTGTTCCTGAACTCCTGCTACGACGGGGTGCTGGAGGCCTTCCTGCTCTCCAACCAGTCCCGCCTCTGCCGCTTCACGGAGCTCACGGCTGCCGCCAGCAGCATCAATGAGCAGTTCCAGGTTTCCTGCCCTCCTTCCTGCATGTGCCCTCCTTCCTGTTCCTGAACTCCTGCTACGACGGGGTGCTGGAGGCCTTCCTGCTCTCCAACCAGTCCCGCCTCTGCCGCTTCACGGAGCTCACGGCTGCCGCCAGCAGCATCAATGAGCAGTTCCAGGTTTCCTGCCCTCCTTCCTGCATGTGCCCTCCTTCCTGTTCCTGAACTCCTGCTACGACGGGGTGCTGGAGGCCTTCCTGCTCTCCAACCAGTCCCGCCTCTGCCGCTTCACGGAGCTCACGGCTGCCGCCAGCAGCATCAATGAGCAGTTCCAGGTTTCCTGCCCTCCTTCCTGCATGTGCCCTCCTTCCTGTTCCTGAACTCCTGCTACGACGGGGTGCTGGAGGCCTTCCTGCTCTCCAACCAGTCCCGCCTCTGCCGCTTCACGGAGCTCACGGCTGCCGCCAGCAGCATCAATGAGCAGTTCCAGGTTTCCTGCCCTCCTTCCTGCATGTGCCCTCCTTCCTGTTCCTGAACTCCTGCTACGACGGGGTGCTGGAGGCCTTCCTGCTCTCCAACCAGTCCCGCCTCTGCCGCTTCACGGAGCTCACGGCTGCCGCCAGCAGCATCAATGAGCAGTTCCAGGTTTCCTGCCCTCCTTCCTGCATGTGCCCTCCTTCCTGTTCCTGAACTCCTGCTACGACGGGGTGCTGGAGGCCTTCCTGCTCTCCAACCAGTCCCGCCTCTGCCGCTTCACGGAGCTCACGGCTGCCGCCAGCAGCATCAATGAGCAGTTCCAGGTTTCCTGCCCTCCTTCCTGCATGTGCCCTCCTTCCTGTTCCTGAACTCCTGCTACGACGGGGTGCTGGAGGCCTTCCTGCTCTCCAACCAGTCCCGCCTCTGCCGCTTCACGGAGCTCACGGCTGCCGCCAGCAGCATCAATGAGCAGTTCCAGGTTTCCTGCCCTCCTTCCTGCATGTGCCCTCCTTCCTGTTCCTGAACTCCTGCTACGACGGGGTGCTGGAGGCCTTCCTGCTCTCCAACCAGTCCCGCCTCTGCCGCTTCACGGAGCTCACGGCTGCCGCCAGCAGCATCAATGAGCAGTTCCAGGTTTCCTGCCCTCCTTCCTGCATGTGCCCTCCTTCCTGTTCCTGAACTCCTGCTACGACGGGGTGCTGGAGGCCTTCCTGCTCTCCAACCAGTCCCGCCTCTGCCGCTTCACGGAGCTCACGGCTGCCGCCAGCAGCATCAATGAGCAGTTCCAGGTTTCCTGCCCTCCTTCCTGCATGTGCCCTCCTTCCTGTTCCTGAACTCCTGCTACGACGGGGTGCTGGAGGCCTTCCTGCTCTCCAACCAGTCCCGCCTCTGCCGCTTCACGGAGCTCACGGCTGCCGCCAGCAGCATCAATGAGCAGTTCCAGGTTTCCTGCCCTCCTTCCTGCATGTGCCCTCCTTCCTGTTCCTGAACTCCTGCTACGACGGGGTGCTGGAGGCCTTCCTGCTCTCCAACCAGTCCCGCCTCTGCCGCTTCACGGAGCTCACGGCTGCCGCCAGCAGCATCAATGAGCAGTTCCAGGTTTCCTGCCCTCCTTCCTGCATGTGCCCTCCTTCCTGTTCCTGAACTCCTGCTACGACGGGGTGCTGGAGGCCTTCCTGCTCTCCAACCAGTCCCGCCTCTGCCGCTTCACGGAGCTCACGGCTGCCGCCAGCAGCATCAATGAGCAGTTCCAGGTTTCCTGCCCTCCTTCCTGCATGTGCCCTCCTTCCTGTTCCTGAACTCCTGCTACGACGGGGTGCTGGAGGCCTTCCTGCTCTCCAACCAGTCCCGCCTCTGCCGCTTCACGGAGCTCACGGCTGCCGCCAGCAGCATCAATGAGCAGTTCCAGGTTTCCTGCCCTCCTTCCTGCATGTGCCCTCCTTCCTGTTCCTGAACTCCTGCTACGACGGGGTGCTGGAGGCCTTCCTGCTCTCCAACCAGTCCCGCCTCTGCCGCTTCACGGAGCTCACGGCTGCCGCCAGCAGCATCAATGAGCAGTTCCAGGTTTCCTGCCCTCCTTCCTGCATGTGCCCTCCTTCCTGTTCCTGAACTCCTGCTACGACGGGGTGCTGGAGGCCTTCCTGCTCTCCAACCAGTCCCGCCTCTGCCGCTTCACGGAGCTCACGGCTGCCGCCAGCAGCATCAATGAGCAGTTCCAGGTTTCCTGCCCTCCTTCCTGCATGTGCCCTCCTTCCTGTTCCTGAACTCCTGCTACGACGGGGTGCTGGAGGCCTTCCTGCTCTCCAACCAGTCCCGCCTCTGCCGCTTCACGGAGCTCACGGCTGCCGCCAGCAGCATCAATGAGCAGTTCCAGGTTTCCTGCCCTCCTTCCTGCATGTGCCCTCCTTCCTGTTCCTGAACTCCTGCTACGACGGGGTGCTGGAGGCCTTCCTGCTCTCCAACCAGTCCCGCCTCTGCCGCTTCACGGAGCTCACGGCTGCCGCCAGCAGCATCAATGAGCAGTTCCAGGTTTCCTGCCCTCCTTCTTGCATGTGCCCTCCTTCCTGTTCCTGAACTCCTGCTACGACGGGGTGCTGGAGGCCTTCCTGCTCTCCAACCAGTCCCGCCTCTGCCGCTTCACGGAGCTCACGGCAGCCGCCAGCAGCATCAATGAGCAGTTCCAGGTTTCCTGCCCTCCTTCCTGCATGTGCCCTCCTTCCTGTTCCTGAACTCCTGCTACGACGGGGTGCTGGAGGCCTTCCTGCTCTCCAACCAGTCCCGCCTCTGCCGCTTCACGGAGCTCACGGCTGCCGCCAGCAGCATCAATGAGCAGTTCCAGGTTTCCTGCCCTCCTTCCTGCATGTGCCCTCCTTCCTGTTCCTGAACTCCTGCTACGACGGGGTGCTGGAGGCCTTCCTGCTCTCCAACCAGTCCCGCCTCTGCCGCTTCACGGAGCTCACGGCTGCCGCCAGCAGCATCAATGAGCAGTTCCAGGTTTCCTGCCCTCCTTCCTGCATGTGCCCTCCTTCCTGTTCCTGAACTCCTGCTACGACGGGGTGCTGGAGGCCTTCCTGCTCTCCAACCAGTCCCGCCTCTGCCGCTTCACGGAGCTCACGGCTGCCGCCAGCAGCATCAATGAGCAGTTCCTGGTTTCCTGCCCTCCTTACTGCATGTGCCCTCCTTCCTGTTCCTGAACTCCTGCTACGACGGGGTGCTGGAGGCCTTCCTGCTCTCCAACCAGTCCCGCCTCTGCCGCTTCACGGAGCTCACGGCTGCCGCCAGCAGCATCAATGAGCAGTTCCAGGTTTCCTGCCCTCCTTCCTGCATGTGCCCTCCTTCCTGTTCCTGAACTCCTGCTACGACGGGGTGCTGGAGGCCTTCCTGCTCTCCAACCAGTCCCGCCTCTGCCGCTTCACGGAGCTCACGGCTGCCGCCAGCAGCATCAATGAGCAGTTCCAGGTTTCCTGCCCTCCTTCCTGCATGTGCCCTCCTTCCTGTTCCTGAACTCCTGCTACGACGGGGTGCTGGAGGCCTTCCTGCTCTCCAACCAGTCCCGCCTCTGCCGCTTCACGGAGCTCACGGCTGCCGCCAGCAGCATCAATGAGCAGTTCCAGGTTTCCTGCCCTCCTTCCTGCATGTGCCCTCCTTCCTGTTCCTGAACTCCTGCTACGACGGGGTGCTGGAGGCCTTCCTGCTCTCCAACCAGTCCCACCTCTGCCGCTTCACGGAGCTCACGGCTGCCGCCAGCAGCATCAATGAGCAGTTCCAGGTTTCCTGCCCTCCTTCCTGCATGTGCCCTCCTTCCTGTTCCTGAACTCCTGCTACGACGGGGTGCTGGAGGCCTTCCTGCTCTCCAACCAGTCCCGCCTCTGCCGCTTCACGGAGCTCACGGCTGCCGCCAGCAGCATCAATGAGCAGTTCCAGGTTTCCTGCCCTCCTTCCTGCATGTGCCCTCCTTCCTGTTCCTGAACTCCTGCTACGACGGGGTGCTGGAGGCCTTCCTGCTCTCCAACCAGTCCCGCCTCTGCCGCTTCACGGAGCTCACGGCTGCCGCCAGCAGCATCAATGAGCAGTTCCAGGTTTCCTGCCCTCCTTCCTGCATGTGCCCTCCTTCCTGTTCCTGAACTCCTGCTACGACGGGGTGCTGGAGGCCTTCCTGCTCTCCAACCAGTCCCGCCTCTGCCGCTTCACGGAGCTCACGGCTGCCGCCAGCAGCATCAATGAGCAGTTCCAGGTTTCCTGCCCTCCTTCCTGCATGTGCCCTCCTTCCTGTTCCTGAACTCCTGCTACGACGGGGTGCTGGAGGCCTTCCTGCTCTCCAACCAGTCCCGCCTCTGCCGCTTCACGGAGCTCACGGCTGCCGCCAGCAGCATCAATGAGCAGTTCCAGGTTTCCTGCCCTCCTTCCTGCATGTGCCCTCCTTCCTGTTCCTGAACTCCTGCTACGACGGGGTGCTGGAGGCCTTCCTGCTCTCCAACCAGTCCCGCCTCTGCCGCTTCACGGAGCTCACGGCTGCCGCCAGCAGCATCAATGAGCAGTTCCAGGTTTCCTGCCCTCCTTCCTGCATGTGCCCTCCTTCCTGTTCCTGAACTCCTGCTACGACGGGGTGCTGGAGGCCTTCCTGCTCTCCAACCAGTCCCGCCTCTGCCGCTTCACGGAGCTCACGGCTGCCGCCAGCAGCATCAATGAGCAGTTCCAGGTTTCCTGCCCTCCTTCCTGCATGTGCCCTCCTTCCTGTTCCTGAACTCCTGCTACGACGGGGTGCTGGAGGCCTTCCTGCTCTCCAACCAGTCCCGCCTCTGCCGCTTCACGGAGCTCACGGCTGCCGCCAGCAGCATCAATGAGCAGTTCCAGGTTTCCTGCCCTCCTTCCTGCATGTGCCCTCCTTCCTGTTCCTGAACTCCTGCTACGACGGGGTGCTGGAGGCCTTCCTGCTCTCCAACCAGTCCCGCCTCTGCCGCTTCACGGAGCTCACGGCTGCCGCCAGCAGCATCAATGAGCAGTTCCAGGTTTCCTGCCCTCCTTCCTGCATGTGCCCTCCTTCCTGTTCCTGAACTCCTGCTACGACGGGGTGCTGGAGGCCTTCCTGCTCTCCAACCAGTCCCGCCTCTGCCGCTTCACGGAGCTCACGGCTGCCGCCAGCAGCATCAATGAGCAGTTCCAGGTTTCCTGCCCTCCTTCCTGCATGTGCCCTCCTTCCTGTTCCTGAACTCCTGCTACGACGGGGTGCTGGAGGCCTTCCTGCTCTCCAACCAGTCCCGCCTCTGCCGCTTCACGGAGCTCACGGCTGCCGCCAGCAGCATCAATGAGCAGTTCCAGGTTTCCTGCCCTCCTTCCTGCATGTGCCCTCCTTCCTGTTCCTGAACTCCTGCTACGACGGGGTGCTGGAGGCCTTCCTGCTCTCCAACCAGTCCCGCCTCTGCCGCTTCACGGAGCTCACGGCTGCCGCCAGCAGCATCAATGAGCAGTTCCAGGTTTCCTGCCCTCCTTCCTGCATGTGCCCTCCTTCCTGTTCCTGAACTCCTGCTACGACGGGGTGCTGGAGGCCTTCCTGCTCTCCAACCAGTCCCGCCTCTGCCGCTTCACGGAGCTCACGGCTGCCGCCAGCAGCATCAATGAGCAGTTCCAGGTTTCCTGCCCTCCTTCCTGCATGTGCCCTCCTTCCTGTTCCTGAACTCCTGCTACGACGGGGTGCTGGAGGCCTTCCTGCTCTCCAACCAGTCCCGCCTCTGCCGCTTCACGGAGCTCACGGCTGCCGCCAGCAGCATCAATGAGCAGTTCCAGGTTTCCTGCCCTCCTTCCTGCATTTGCCCTCCTTCCTGTTCCTGAACTCCTGCTACGACGGGGTGCTGGAGGCCTTCCTGCTCTCCAACCAGTCCCGCCTCTGCCGCTTCACGGAGCTCACGGCTGCCGCCAGCAGCATCAATGAGCAGTTCCAGGTTTCCTGCCCTCCTTCCTGCATGTGCCCTCCTTCCTGTTCCTGAACTCCTGCTACGACGGGGTGCTGGAGGCCTTCCTGCTCTCCAACCAGTCCCGCCTCTGCTGCTTCACGGAGCTCACGGCTGCCGCCAGCAGCATCAATGAGCAGTTCCAGGTTTCCTGCCCTCCTTCCTGCATGTGCCCTCCTTCCTGTTCCTGAACTCCTGCTACGACGGGGTGCTGGAGGCCTTCCTGCTCTCCAACCAGTCCCGCCTCTGCCGCTTCACGGAGCTCACGGCTGCCGCCAGCAGCATCAATGAGCAGTTCCAGGTTTCCTGCCCTCCTTCCTGCATGTGCCCTCCTTCCTGTTCCTGAACTCCTGCTACGACGGGGTGCTGGAGGCCTTCCTGCTCTCCAACCAGTCCCGCCTCTGCCGCTTCACGGAGCTCACGGCTGCCGCCAGCAGCATCAATGAGCAGTTCCAGGTTTCCTGCCCTCCTTCCTGCATGTGCCCTCCTTCCTGTTCCTGAACTCCTGCTACGACGGGGTGCTGGAGGCCTTCCTGCTCTCCAACCAGTCCCGCCTCTGCCGCTTCACGGAGCTCACGGCTGCCGCCAGCAGCATCAATGAGCAGTTCCAGGTTTCCTGCCCTCCTTCCTGCATGTGCCCTCCTTCCTGTTCCTGAACTCCTGCTACGACGGGGTGCTGGAGGCCTTCCTGCTCTCCAACCAGTCCCGCCTCTGCCGCTTCACGGAGCTCACGGCTGCCGCCAGCAGCATCAATGCGCAGGTCCAGGTTTCCTGCCCTCCTTCCTGCCTTTGCCCTACTTCCCCTTCATTTACTGGTGCTAAGACGGGGTGCTGGAGGCCTTCCTGCTCTCCAACCAGTCCCGCCTCTGCCTCTTCACGGAGCTCACGTCTGACTCCTGGAGTTTCTTTGAGCAGTTGGATGTTTCGTTCTCTCCTTCCTGCATGTGCCCTCCTTCCTGTTCCTGAACTCCTGCTACGACGGGGTGCTGGAGGCCTTCCTGCTCTCCAACCAGTCCCGCCTCTGCTGCTTCACGGAGCTCACGGCTGCCGCCAGCAGCATCAATGAGCAGTTCCAGGTTTCCTGCCCTCCTTCCTGCATGTGCCCTCCTTCCTGTTCCTGAACTCCTGCTACGACGGGGTTCTGGAGGCCTTCCTGCTCTCCAACCAGTCCCGCCTCTGCCGCTTCACGGAGCTCACGGCTGCCGCCAGCAGCATCAATGAGCAGTTCCAGGTTTCCTGCCCTCCTTCCTGCATGTGCCCTCCTTCCTGTTCCTGAACTCCTGCTACGACGGGGTGCTGGAGGCCTTCCTGCTCTCCAACCAGTCCCGCCTCTGCCGCTTCACGGAGCTCACGGCTGCCGCCAGCAGCATCAATGAGCAGTTCCAGGTTTCCTGCCCTCCTTCCTGCATGTGCCCTCCTTCCTGTTCCTGAACTCCTGCTACGACGGGGTGCTGGAGGCCTTCCTGCTCTCCAACCAGTCCCGCCTCTGCCGCTTCACGGAGCTCACGGCTGCCGCCAGCAGCATCAATGAGCAGTTTCAGGTTTCCTGCCCTCCTTCCTGCATGTGCCCTCCTTCCTGTTCCTGAACTCCTGCTACGACGGGGTGCTGGAGGCCTTCCTGCTCTCCAACCAGTCCCGCCTCTGCCGCTTCACGGAGCTCACGGCTGCCGCCAGCAGCATCAATGAGCAGTTTCAGGTTTCCTGCCCTCCTTCCTGCATGTGCCCTCCTTCCTGTTCCTGAACTCCTGCTACGACGGGGTGCTGGAGGCCTTCCTGCTCTCCAACCAGTCCCGCCTCTGCCGCTTCACGGAGCTCACGGCTGCCGCCAGCAGCATCAATGAGCAGTTTCAGGTGTCCTGCCTTGCCTGCCAGGAGACTCTGAAGGGGACGCATTGGCTTGCAGAAGCTGTCCAGTGCGGATAGTGAGATTTACGCGTTTTCCAGCCGACTCAACGCCTCTTGCGCCTCCTTTCGCCTGATACTGGAGTCTGTGGCGGGCATACTGGCCGCACCTGCTCATGTTGATGGATCTGCCCTTGATCGCGGTTCCATTCAAATCCCTTTCTCTACCGCAGAGATGTCATTTTGAACGATTGAACCACAACGATTGACTGCTGCTGTCGTCTAACGACAAATTGAATTTGCCAAAACTTTTTTTCGAAGCAATCATAAACTTTTTCTAACATTTAAATTCTCCACACGTAACTACTTTTTAGGCTCATTGTGTGCCAAATTTTACACCAAATAACAATAATTCACTTCTGAAAAAAAAACTATTTGAAAATATTTTCGAATGACTTTTTTAACTGCCACAAATAGAATTGATGTTGTGCAGAGCAGATCCTGAACTGGGTGCGGGAGGACCAGAAGCTGGCCACCGTTCGCACCCGCCTCCAGGACGTCCGTCTGGAGCTGGAGAACAGCTGGATTGTCTTCCGCGCCCTACGCGACCGATTCCTCCACCACGCAGACTCCGTCGCCAACTCCACCGCCGCCTCCCCACGCGCCCTCAACGTCACCGCTCACGTCTCTCTTCCATCCCCTCTTTCAGCCCTTTCCAAGAGGAGGAGAGGATGAGCAGATTCGAGAGCTGGCGGAGGCAGCCAGCGATTGTGTGAAGGAGGAGTTCCTGGAGCCGTTGGCGACGCCGGTGGACTGGAAGGCCATGGACAGGGAAAAGCTGACGCTGTTGGAGACCAGCCTGGATTTCGCCTGCGACCGACAGATCGGCTGCCAGCTCATCCTCAACCAGATGGCCGATACGTTTATATCCATTTGTCATGCATATTAGACAAGCCATTAGGCTCCCCTCTCATTCCACCCCCTAACCCTATTGAAACACCCCTTGCACCTCAATCTCTGCAGCTGGCGCGCCTACTCCTCCCAGCGCCTGGCGGAGGCGGATGCTCGCCGGGTGCAGCAGGACGAGGTTCGCCTGGCCTGTCGCCATTTCGATGCCCTTCGGTGTCCTCCACCCCATAACTTGTCCCATAGAGAGACAAAGATGGGCCTGCAGGCAGCGCTCAGAGACTCCGGAGGCGGTGTCCGCGGAGGAGTTGGTGGAGCGCTACGGGGAGGTCCTCCACTGGATCGCCGCCTTCCAGGAGGTCCAGATCACCAAGGCCCAGTTTGCCGCCAGAATCCTGCGCCTCGACGCCCTGCCCAACTTCCCGCTGGACGTCACGGTGCCTTCCGATTGGCTTCTATCGAGAGGGTGTGATTCATTCGGTACCTCTTTTTCATTCATCTATAACTCAAGATCTACTAAAACACAAATTTTCATAGAAAAATAGTTACTAGATCTTGAGTTATAGTTGATTGAAAAAGGGGTATGAATAAATCACCTCCCCCACGGTAGCCCCTTTGAGTAATATGATAGCCTTTGAACCCTCCCAGCTGCACTTCAAGCGGATGGTGGAGCGCATGGACAAACTGCGCGGTGCCATTCTGGAAGCTGAGGGCGGCGTGGAGGCGGTCAGACGACACCTGGCCATCGAATCCTTCCACTCCTTCTACCTCAACTCCTTCAATGTCACCCCTTAGGAGCCTTCTGCTCCCCCTAAGCAGGCCCCAATCTTGCAGAAGTACATGAGCATTGCGGAGATAGAGGAGGAAGTGGAAGCCTTGGCTGAGTGCCTGCCGCAGGTGGTGGAACGGCTGGTGAATGCGAGCAGAAGAGCCAGCAGGGTATCGGATGCCTACAAGGAGGCCTGGGCTCAGCTTCGAGAAGCCCTGCAGGACTACAACCGAAGCCTGCTCATACAGCAGGACTTTTACAGGTTCCTCATTCACTAGCCACTTTTCTCATTCACTATATTTCAGAAGTCTCTTGGGGTTGAAACACAGGCCTAATTTGAGCAAGAACCTGCTGGCCCTGAGCATCTATGTGCGGGAGATGAGTGTGGAGATGCTGCAGCAAGTCCCTGCTTACAACATCTTCAGCTTCCTCTGTGACACCGGTGACACTCTTCCGCTCCTTGCTCCATGCTGGTCCTAATCGCTGAAACTGCGGCCTTGCAGGAGGAACCATGGGCCTCTTCCTGGGTGCTAGGTAAACGCAGCAACTTTTTCCATCGCTCTAAGCCAAGGGGCAAATGGCAAGGGACTGCAGTTTCCTGACCCTAGCCGAACTGATAGAGTACTGCATCCGTCGCTGCGTCACCCTATGCCGCAAAGGTCGACGACATCGCAAACTCAGGGTTTCTGCCTTCGCATTTGCCCTTAGCTTATCAATTTCGCGGCTAACGGACACTTAACTCTCCAGATCAGCAATGCGGAGTCCTCAGTGTCCGTCCTCCCACCCTCCTACGAATCTGCCTATGCTTACAATTGTAAGCTTCTTTTCCCATGGGGACATTTGAGGGCTTGAGGGATGGAGAAGTGGGTGGGGTTTGAGTTGCAGACGTGATGCAGCCGAAGATGGTACGCTACGAGCAGTACCACAGCAACTTGCAGTCGGCGGCTAACTCACTCTTCCAGCACATTTGAGATTCATCACTCTCCAAAGCACTGTCGGATCACAGCGCTTACTATCTATGCTTTTTGAGCACTGAATAGATCGGAAGAAAGTGAAAGTGAATTTGAAAGTGAATAGAATGGAAAAAAAGATAAAATTCGTGACCGCGCGTAATTTGCTGCAAACTATCGAAGTCACCTGCAAACAAGGCAAAAAAATGGATAAATTGCTAAACTCAGTTATGATGGTCTCATTTGCCAGATACGATTTATCCATCCATCAGCCGTGGCAATGTTTTAGCGGTCATCTTTGGTTTTGCTTGTCCTCTTTGCAAACCTTCACCCAATGTTAGAGCGAATTATTGATTTTGAGCAATGTGCATCTAGAAATAAAATAAGAGCCGCTGCCTAAATAAAACGGTTTTAATTATGAAAAAACAAAGTTTAATTCTCTATTCATTACCACTTTAAAAGTTATAATTTGCCATTATGATATTTTTTTATCATAATCGATATTTTCAAGTAGAAACGCTGCACACGTTTTTCGGCCACGCAAAAATTTTACGAGAGACGCTTTTTCTATCTGCTTGTCCCTAGAGGCTCTGACGGAAATTGCGACTTTGTCGGCAATGAGGCACAAAACATGGAAGAGACTGAATAACGCAGACACATTCTTGTCATGTTCACGGCCAGAGTAAAAAAAGTGGGGAGGGAGTAATTTTTGATCAAAAGTAGCAAAAACTTTGGACTGACCTATCGGCTAAGAAACAATGCAATGCCTCAAGAAACGGGAAGTTTGGGAGTAGCAGCAGCCTTGGAAAATGGCCCGCAAGACACGTAGGAGAAGTGTAGTCAGCATTTTGTTCGAAGGAAGAGCAGTTGATCATTCCTGCTTTATCGACTGGGTCAAACGAATCACAGGACTGCAAAACACTTTCACGCCTTTCTTTCAATGAAACAGCCTCACCACCCTCTTTAGGGCAGGCTAAGGACCTCCAATAAATAGACAGGGAGAGCAAGGCTGCGGTAAGAATGATGCTGGGTGCGCAAAGATATGCCAGGGCTCAGGATAGAAAGGCGAAGGGAAGGCTAGAAATCTCACAGGCTCAATCATGGAGGATAAAAAGAGGAAGACAAGCACAGGGGGCTAATGATGGGGCTGGGCAGGCTGAGCGGCGGGAGGATGATGTAGGTGGTTGAAGGGATGGAAGTGGGTGATGTGGGCAGGGTGGAAGTGTCCAGGAGGCGGCTCATTGAAGCTGCCGGAGCGTCGACAGCGTCCGCCGCCAGAACAGCCGGCGTCCTTGTCGCAGGGTGAGTGGGGGAGGGAGGGGGGCGGATGGAAGTCGGCGAGGGCCTTGAGGGCTCCGATGGCGGCCTCGTTGCGGGCTTCTTGGAGGCTGGCGCCGCTGCCGTGGCAGACGCGCGGCGGGGCCACGCCCAGACTGACCAGGCTGAGGTGCTCCGGGCGGCCCTGCACTTCCTCCCGTCTTTTTGGCCAGTTTAGAATTGGAATCTAGGACGCCGAAATGTTTGGACTGCTTTGTGGAAAGAGTTGCAGACAATTAGTGTCTATATAAATTATTTTTGTTAATTTTGCATTTATTATATTTGTGTTTTAATTTATTATATTGTATCACCTATTTTGAATTGCGAAATCCGATTCTCATGCATAGGCATGTAATGCAGAAATTCTGCTGGCGGTTCCTAGGGGCAGGATAAGCTGGTCGGTAGGTGTGTGTATGTGAGACCTGGGGATTGAGGGTGGGCGGGAAGTCGGTGAAGTGGATGTGAAAGGCGAGGAGGGCAGCCAGGTGGCCGAGCTGTTGTATGGCAGCTGTGGAGGGTGTGGAGGAGGCGCGACTGATGCGGGTGGAGGACTCCAAGACGGCCAGCATCTCCCGCGCCATCCGCCCCATCTCCGCCGACTGACCCACCGCGGCCGCCCGACGCCCCACCCGTTTGCCCCTGCATTCTTATTCTATGCCCTCAGCAACCTTAGGCTTATTCTCAAGCCGCTCATTGAAAGTCTAAATTGATCTTGTCCTATCAGCTGCCCGCCGTATTTGTCGCTGCTAATTTAGGCCGACAAATGGAAAAGAACCCCATGAGGGGCTGCGGATAGAGGCCAGGCGGCGGGGCACGGAGGCCGGCGGCCTCGGTGAGAAACTCCGCCCTTCGGTTGGCCTCCAGGCGAAAGCGCACCTGCCACAACTACTCTCCTATTCTCTCCATCAACTACAGCAAGTGACCGGACACCTTTCTCCTGGCCGAGGTGCCGTTGATGTCGCTGTCGGACTTGCTGCCCTCCTCCTCCTCCTTCGGCCCTGCCTCCTCCGCCTCCTCCTCCTTCCGCTGTGAGACCTGGAGTGGGCCTTATGGGTCCTTTAGGTTCTAAGAGAGAGGAAGAAGGAGAAGAGAACGCTGGGCGGTGTCCCTGGCTCTTCAGAGAGTGGCTTCTCCTCCTCCGCCTGGCCATTGCAGAGGGGCTCCTCCTCGTCCTCCTCCACCGAGCGACTCCCCTTCAGCACCGACCGCCCCGGCTTCGGCATCTCCTTCGCGTAGCCTGAGGTTTCCATTCCTCCTGTCTGAGGTTAGCCACCTTACTTAGCTAAGCTAGGCATACTATCCAGTGCATCAGCTCAAGCCGACCTGCCACCTATGAAGAAGAGGGGGGGGGGGGGGGAATTAAAACTGCGAACCCATTCTCTCCAGCATGGCCTCAGCGGCGGCGCGCTTGGCGAGCTTCTTGTTCTGACCGCGCCCCTGGCCCACCTCTCCTTCCATCTCCACCTCCAGGGTTTTGGCGGTAGATGAGTAGGAGTAGGAGAAAAAGGATGCCCACCTGAACGAGGAACTCCTTGGCGCGCGACAGGCCAGATTCCTGGACACAGGAGAAGCGGGGCTCCGGGCGACAGCGGACCTGCTGGATCTGGATGAGGCGGGAGACGGGGTTGATGGCGGAGCCGTAGCTGGGGTCCATCTTCATGTCCTTCTTTATCGTCTTCCGCTTCACCTCCTGCCAACTTCCCCTCCATCCATCATCCTTGCCATCAACTGAGGATGAGGAAGGCTGCCTTAGGAGTAGAAGGCCTCCTGAGCTGGCTGGTGGAGGAGGGGAGGAGGAGGGGGTTCCAAGTCTCGCTCAGCAGACGCAGCATGGAGTCGCAGGCGGCTTTCTTGGCCGCTCGCTTGGACTTCCCGGAGCCTGAAGGCATAGCAGTTCAAGGTAAATGGGAGACAGGTAAAGAGGATAGGCTGACCTTCGGCAGAGTACTGGCTGTCGGTGGAGAGCAGTTTGCAGACGACGCGGAACTGACGTTCGTGCGCCGGGCCCTCCTCGGATACCACCTCAATATAGACTCCTTCTAGCGAGCTGGCAACGATCTTTTCTCCTGGCAATTGCAGCTGACAGGAAAAGGCCCATTTCTTGAGCTGTTGTTATCAGAGAGCACAGTTAGTTTTCCATTCAATAACAGCAGCTCAAGAAATAGGCCTTTTCCTGTCAGCTGCAATTCTCGTGAAAGTAAATCGCCACCAGCTCCCTAACTTCATTCCCCTCCTCAAGCTGAAGACCTCTAACAGAGGACAGGCTGTTGTACCTCAAAGCTGAGTTGGAGATGGCGCTGCAGGGCGGCCTCATGGAGCAGGGAGATGGGGGACTTGAGAGCCAGCAGGTTCTCCAGCGTGGAGTCGGGAGTGGCGGGGGTGGCCGGGGTGGCAGGAGTGGGGGCGGGTGTAGGAACGGAGCTGGGGTAGCTGGGCGGTCCGCTGGACTGCAGCACGGCCAGGGCCTGCTCGGCTGCCTGGTGGCGGGCTGCAATTGGCCTCTAGATGTAAAGACAGGAGCGATGAGGGTAGGAAATAGGTAGGAAAAGGAAAAGGGACCAGCTTGCTTGCTGGGCCCACGTCCGATGAACTGGTAGCCGGCGATGGAGAGGCAGATGATGCTCTCCTTGAGGCCCGGGCGTAGGCTGAGCAGGGCTGGCGGGCTGGCGGCGTAGGGCAGGCCTTGGGAGGGGCCTGATTGGAAGCAGTGGACTTGAACTATAAGGAAGGGGAGTGGATGGAGGAGTACCGGGTAGGTGGGGATTGGGGAGGTAGAGAGGCAGGGGCAGCTGTTCCTCTTCCAGCGGGGTGTAGGTGACCTCGAGGCCGAGCTGGTGCGCCACGGCGTTCAGCAGCACTGTCGCCTGAGGTGCGCCTCAAAGACAACAAATGAGCTTCTTCTCATATTACTTCACAACTTCCTAATTGGGCTTCAGAGCTTTAGTTTTGTTTATTACTTTTTTTAGACAATGCACAGCGATTGCTCACCAACAAATGGCCAACATCTTGAAGCCAAGTGCTTTGATCAACTGAGACATGTGAGAAAGGAGACCTGCAGGGGAATGAAACTACGCCTGGTTGGTTGCAAAAGCTTGACAACTGAGGCATGAAGCCTTTTTTGGACACCAATTGCTCATCAACCATCATACATCCTCCATAAATGAAGACCCCTGGAACGATGGAAGCTAGATAGAGGAGGGCACGAACGGTTTGAGGGGGCCAGGGGGAGGGGCTGGTTCCGCCGCGCTGATCTGGGAGCATCGTTGGGGTGTTTGAGGCTGGTGGCTTGGAGAGCATTGGCGGCGGCGGCCTGCTGAGCCTTCTTGATGCTGGGCCCTTGGCCTTCGTAGAGCTCGTCGTCCTTCAGGCGAAGGGAGACCGTGAACAGCTTCTCATGCGCCGGCCCCATCTCGTCCAGCAGCTTGAAACTATGGAAAGAGGAGGGCACGAACGGTTTGAGGGGGCCAGGGGGAGGGGCTGGTTCCGCCGCGCTGATCTGGGAGCATCGTTGGGGTGTTTGAGGCTGGTGGCTTGGAGAGCATTGGCGGCGGCGGCCTGCTGAGCCTTCTTGATGCTGGGCCCTTGGCCTTCGTAGAGCTCGTTGTCCTTCAGGCGAAGGGAGACCGTGAACAGCTTCTCATGCGCCGGCCCCATCTCGTCCAGCAGCTTGAAACTATGGAAAGAGGAGGGCACGAACGGTTTGAGGGGGCCAGGGGGAGGGGCTGGTTCCGCCGCGCTGATCTGGGAGCATCGTTGGGGTGTTTGAGGCTGGTGGCTTGGAGAGCATTGGCGGCGGCGGCCTGCTGAGCCTTCTTGATGCTGGGCCCTTGGCCTTCGTAGAGCTCGTTGTCCTTCAGGCGAAGGGAGACCGTGAACAGCTTCTCATGCGCCGGCCCCATCTCGTCCAGCAGCTTGAAACTATGGAAAGAGGAGGGCACGAACGGTTTGAGGGGGCCAGGGGGAGGGGCTGGTTCCGCCGCGCTGATCTGGGAGCATCGTTGGGGTGTTTGAGGCTGGTGGCTTGGAGAGCATTGGCGGCGGCGGCCTGCTGAGCCTTCTTGATGCTGGGCCCTTGGCCTTCGTAGAGCTCGTTGTCCTTCAGGCGAAGGGAGACCGTGAACAGCTTCTCATGCGCCGGCCCCATCTCGTCCAGCAGCTTGAAACTATGGAAAGAGGAGGGCACGAACGGTTTGAGGGGGCCAGGGGGAGGGGCTGGTTCCGCCGCGCTGATCTGGGAGCATCGTTGGGGTGTTTGAGGCTGGTGGCTTGGAGAGCATTGGCGGCGGCGGCCTGCTGAGCCTTCTTGATGCTGGGCCCTTGGCCTTCGTAGAGCTCGTCGTCCTTCAGGCGAAGGGAGACCGTGAACAGCTTCTCATGCGCCGGCCCCATCTCGTCCAGCAGCTTGTACTCGTGCAGGATCTGCAAAAAAACGCTCATTATCTTTTTGCGGTTGGGGAGCCTGGCTTTGATGTCCAAATTTATGTTTTATCAACAAATTTTTCAATATTTTATAAAATTTTCGTTCATTGTCGAAATTTTTTTAATATTTACCCTGTCGCAATTACCATGGCTTTTAGGAGTCATTTCCTTCTGACTAAGCGAAGCGCCCTTAGTTTATAACGGTTCCCTCTTTGCTCAAGGCTGAAGCCAAAGATTGCGGTAGCAGAGTGGGGAGAAAAAGCGTTACTTTGTTGTAGCGGGCAAGCTCCGCGATGCGGCACATGGGCGTCTTGTCCTTGGGCTTGGCGGGGGGCTGCTGGCTGGCAGTTGGAGGCTGTGAGTTGTTGAGCGGGGGAGTGGGATGGAGTTGTGGAAGGTGAAGCAGTGGAGGAGGATGAAGGAGCGGTGGGAGGACGGGGGAGGCGTGTAGGAGGGGCGTAGGCTGGCCCCAAGGCCGAGCTCCGGCCCAAGCCTCCATGTCTCCTCCTGTGCCTGCAGTAGAGGCCTTGCTTAGTGCGCTGCCATTCGGGGGTGGCCTAAATTCAGTCTCACACTCGCTCTGCTGGAGTGACAAATCAACAGCCTGACAGCCAGAGCAAAGTCCACAGCCTAACTGGCAGTCTACGACCTTCACTCCAGCCCTAGATTTCTGCGATACCGCAAAAAGGGTGAGATAAAATATCCTAAAAAAGCTGTCAACTTGCTTCGCTGAAAAACAGCCTCAAAGGCTGGAGCCGCCCCAAAACACCCGGCGGCGTAGCTAAAGAGTGTGAAATAATGGGGAAATAAGTAGTTGGTGATGGCGGGAATCAGCCAGGGGGTCTGCAGCCCAGAGGAAAGTAGGGGCTGAAAAATGGAAGGCGGCGACAAATGAGAGTCGGCGATTAGTGGAAGGAAGAGTTGGGTGGTTGGAAGGAGCATTGGGCAGTGGGAGGGGGGCGGGTGTATGGCTGTGTCTGTGGCGGGGGAGGGCAGTGGGAGAGGCTGGATTTGGATGTGAGAGTAGGAGGGGGGAGGCAGATGGAGGGGGTGGAATGTGCGCTGTGAGAAGATGCGGCAGTGTGGGAATCTCTAGAGGGGAATATGGCTAGGTGGGCGGAAGCGGAAAGCCCAGCCTTCTGCTCCATCCCCAGGGAGAGAAGAAATGTTGCAGTTGGGGGAGCGAGGAGCGGTAGAGCGATTAGGACTGGCGGCGATTTTGCCCTGGACACACAGACGAGAGGTGCGGGGAGGAGCCAAGTAGGTGGAAAGGAGAGGAGGCGAAATCTTGCCCCCTTCCCCTCCCTCTCCGCCTACCCCCTCAGCAGTCCCCCCTCTCGCAGCCTCCCGACCAGCCCATCTCTCCTCCTCTACCCTCTCCGCCACACACCAGCCAGCCCCACTTTTCGCCACGGACACTCACACAGGCCCCAGCCACTACCTCTCTCTCACTACCCCTCCCCTCCCCTCCCTCCACATAGACAGAAGCAGAACACACAGCCAGGGACCCTCTTCCTCCCCCTTCCCCTCCTGCCTCATTCCCCTGCCCATCTCTCGCCTCCCTTCCCTCATCCCTCCTCTTACACCCCCGCCACACACCAGCCCAAGACTACCTCACACACACTGCCTCTCCTTCCCCTCTCTGCTGATGTGCAGGCTTCCCTTCGCCTCCCGCACTACACCCTAGGCATCAAGCAAGTGCAGACCCCATTGCACATACGCACCCTACCCTGGCGGCGGCGCATACAAGACCCTCCAGCCCCCCTTCGAAGATCAGCCTCTCAAAAGTCCACCTCCGATCCTCCCCCCAACCCCCCTAGCCCCCTAGCCGCTCCTGGATCAATTGGGCGGACGGACTAGCGGCGACAATTGGGTGCGCGGGAGAGCAGTGAAAGGGGGAGGGTCACTGCAACGCGTCCCATTCCTTCCTCCTCCTCCAGGCAGCCTGGGGATGCGTAATGGGGCGAAGAGTGCTCCGCCAAAGGTCGCGCGTTGACTCACACTCTTCCTAGCCGCCGCTAAGCCCCTCCTGTCTGCCCCAGTCCCCCCAGTGACCCTCCGGCCTTCAGTCCTTCCAGCCCCATCCCCAAGAGCCTCAGCTCCTAGCACCACTACAGTCCCCCCGCAGCGCCACTTCATTGTTTCCCCATTTGCAGGGCTATTGTGTGCGCTCGCAACACCCCCCCCCCATACACACCTGAAGAGGAGAGAGGAATTGGCGCAGAGGCTGGAGCGAGAATGTCGGAGACGGAGGAGGAGCTGATCCCCATCGACGACTACGATGTGGAGGTGGGAAAGCTGCGGGCCTCTCTGCGATGGCTGGTGGCCAGAGTTTATGGGCCTGACCCGCCCGACCAGCTTCGCAGCTTCTTCTTCCAGGTAAGAAAGCTTTTAGTTTCCTTTCCTGGCTCAAGTTACAGTCCCAATTTTCTTTTTAAAATATTTTTTTGAACTTATGGTTTTTTTTGGCAGAAGAGTGTAGACCTGATTTGGTTCTGCAAAGATGGACCAGTTTTGCAATGCATTCAGTCAGTGTATGGAATTGTCAGGCAAATTTTGGCGTTCAGTCTTCCACACCAAATTGCCTCTTCTCTTCATCGTAGAAAGTCAAACTCTAATCCATGAATTCTAAAAAATTTTAAAAACGATGAAAATCAAAAAAAAAACCAAAAATCTTTAAAAAATGATCAAGCAATTCTGATAATTGCTAATTTGATAAACAGCCTAAAAATCCTGGGTCCAGGGCTCGGACGGTGGGCCTGCCCAGCTGAAGGCACCCGTGCTCTACTCCCTCTGCTCCGGCGAACTCTACTGCGCCGCCGCCGCCAAGGTAGCAGCCTGCCCCCTCCTTCCTCCACCCAAGAGTGGGCTAAGGGACGAAAATGAGCTGGACAAAATGCTTGAAGATCTTCGGGGAGTCCGGTTTTGTGGGCGCAGCGACCGGCAACGTGCTGGCAGCACTGCAGCGCTGTCAGCTGCCCGCCTTGGAGGCCGACTCCGGCGCCGAGGTCACGGAGACCATGCTCAGTCAATCCGCGCCCCTCAAAACCGTTCCTTTCCCTCCCCTTCCATTCCCTCCCGTCACAACTCCTCCTCACTCAAAATGAAGGCCGCCCACATCGCCATGATGGACGCCCTCATGACGGCCCACTTCCGACAGACCATCTCCGTGGACCGCGTCGTGGAGGCTGTCAGGTGCAGTCTTCCCTCCCAGACTCCCTCCTAGAAGAGTGGCAAAGGCCCCCCAGCTTGCAGAGGCTTCAGCACCGTGGCTCGGAATGAGGCACCGTTGGACGCGGAGGACGCCATCCTTTTTTGGATCAACAAGGTGAGGAGGATGTCTTGAGGAGGGCCATGGGCCTGAGAGCGAGCTGTTTGAGGTGTGCGGCTGTGTTCGAGACTCTGTGGAGAGGGAGACAGGGGAGCCGCCGCAAATCCCCGAGATGGAGGACCTGTACGAGGACCTGTGCGATGGGGCCTGTCTGGCCACCCTCTGCCACTTCTACATGCCGCACGCCTTGCGACTCTCTGGTATAGTCTTCGTTTTCTGGCTCCACCTAATTGCACACCCACCTTTTCCCTCCAAGCTCCCTAGGGAGGTATCTGGGCAAAGAGAGGAGGGTATGGAGGAGGGGGACAGGGGGTGAAGTGCGGCTTTGCTTCAGCGACTCATGCATATGCGCGGAGGTGCTTTCTGACAAGCTTGATAGGCTCTCCTGAGGAGTGGGGCTGCGGTGCCTGGATCGATTCGTCCTCGGCATGGAAAGGAAACCTTGTTCTACTAGATTGAATTTGAACTCCATCGGAAGGAGGGGAACAGAGAGAGCAGAAGAGAAAGGGAAGCAAGGATGACTTCCAGACATCTGCTTCAACGATCCGATGGGCATCGGGGACTACATCTATAATCTGCGCCTCGTGAAGGACTTCCTGGTCCAGCACCTCCCGCCGCCCTCGCCCTGCCACTTTGAGCTCGAGGAGTTCATGTACCTTTTATGGATTTTGTTAAAAATATTTTTTTCCTAAAATTTATAAAATCCACAAAGTCCATTTAGCAATCAGCGACCTGCAAAGCCCAGAAAACAATAACTGCACGCCAAAGAAGCAGAGGCGAGAATCTGTTGCAGGTACCTGCACGAGTCGTTAAAGCCAAATGTGAAGGCCCTGTTCGCAGACCTATTCATTGCCTTCGTGGCTCCCATCGGTTGCTTCCGTCCCTCTTTCACACCCCCTACTGGCAAGCAGAAGCTATCCCAGAGGCCAAGTCACCCACGGCTAGCACCAGTCGCTCCTTCACCACCACCAAGAGGACGCTGGAGAAGATGATTCCCAACCTGCGAAACACTCCGCCCCCTCCTGCGCCCTCGGCTGGGGCGCGCCTCAAAAAGCCTCCTCAAGGTCGGCACCCCTTCATTTTCTCCAATGGGGCCTCGGCCCTTAGCTTTGCCCGTTTGGCGGTTTATTTTCATGATAAAGGAAGGCCATCTCGACTGGAGGTGAGCTGGAGTAGGATAGGGAGTGAAATCAGCAAAGACGGTAGAAGGGGCTGCACTTCAAGCAAATTTTTTAAAGTTATTGCAACAAAAAATGATTGATAAGTTTGAGAAAATCTTTTATTTTTTTCAATATTTTTGTGAAGTTGTGACTTTTGATAGGAGGGGGAACGTCGGTGCTGAACTCGATGGACTCTCTGATGTCGAAGGATTCCCTGCACTACGGCACATACCGGGTGGCCAACGGGGACGGACGCTTCAAGAAAAGCCCCACCACAACCTTCGGCAACGTTCCTCCCGGCACCGAACACATCACCAATGTACACCTCCTTATTTTCCGAATACCCTGCAAAGCACCCCCTCCTCATCGCCAACTGAACAACGAGCATTCTAAACATCCACATCCTCTTTTTCTCCCCCGTTTACCTAGTCTGGAATGCCCTGCCCTTGTTCACCCATTCCTCCCCTTCCCTACCCCAGCTATTTGCGACTGGAGGGCTAGCAAAAGAGATTGCAGGACTACCGTCGTGCGGACTCGATGCCAAGTGGAGGGCAGGGCGCCGCCTCCGCCTCCGTCCGTCTAGCTCTGGAGCAGAAGCGCCGACAAGCGGACACTCAGCGCCAGGCTCTCAATGCTCAGCTCGCTGCCAACCGGCAACAGGTTATCCTTCATTCCCCTTTCCCCTACTAGACCTTTGCGAGTTCGAGGCTATATTCTCGCTTGGCTAGTATATGTGGGTGTAGGGCGTCTGGTCAGAGAAGCAAAGAGGGGGGGGGCAGTGGAGGCACTTCTCAACCTTGCCATGCATTTTCAACCACCCTTCCCCAGCCTCCTTCCTCCAAGGGAGTGGCTAACCCGCCCCTTCCCCTAGCCTAGGCCTGCCACGCCCAATTCACTAGGCTAGGAAGAGAGGCGCCAGAAGCAGGGTATAGAAAGAGGATGAGGGCCTTGGATGGGCTGGCTGTGGTACGCCTTGCGCTGGCGCGGGGGTGAGCTGCGGATGGGGGACTGGGAAGCGACGTCGCCGCGAGTGAAGATGCGGCGTCTGAGCAGCCTGTCTGGCTATGGCTCCGACTCCAGTGCTCACTCCCCGGCCCGCCGGCGCCTCAAACGCCGACGCTATGAGAGCCTCTGCTGCACTGCTGAAGAGGCCTTGGTCCAGTAGTTTTGGCTGTGGTACGCCTTGCGCTGGCGCGGGAGTGAGCTGTTGATGGGGGACTGGGAAGCGACGTCGCCGCGAGTGAAGATGCGGCGTCTGAGCAGCCTGTCTGGCTATGGCTCCGACTCCAGTGCTCACTCCCCGGCCCGCCGGCGCCTCAAACGCCGACGCTATGAGAGCCTCTGCTGCACTGCTGAAGAGGCCTTGGTCCAGTAGTTTTGGCTGTGGTACGCCTTGCGCTGGCGCGGGAGTGAGCTGTTGATGGGGGACTGGGAAGCGACGTCGCCGCGAGTGAAGATGCGGCGTCTGAGCAGCCTGTCTGGCTATGGCTCCGACTCCAGTGCTCACTCCCCGGCCCGCCGGCGCCTCAAACGCCGACGCTATGAGAGCCTCTGCTGCACTGCTGAAGAGGCCTTGGTCCAGTAGTTTTGGCTGTGGTACGCCTTGCGCTGGCGCGGGAGTGAGCTGTTGATGGGGGACTGGGAAGCGACGTCGCCGCGAGTGAAGATGCGGCGTCTGAGCAGCCTGTCTGGCTATGGCTCCGACTCCAGTGCTCACTCCCCGGCCCGCCGGCGCCTCAAACGCCGACGCTATGAGAGCCTCTGCTGCACTGCTGAAGAGGCCTTGGTCCAGTAGTTTTGGCTGTGGTACGCCTTGCGCTGGCGCGGGAGTGAGCTGTTGATGGGGGACTGGGAAGCGACGTCGCCGCGAGTGAAGATGCGGCGTCTGAGCAGCCTGTCTGGCTATGGCTCCGACTCCAGTGCTCACTCCCCGGCCCGCCGGCGCCTCAAACGCCGACGCTATGAGAGCCTCTGCTGCACTGCTGAAGAGGCCTTGGTCCAGTAGTTTTGGCTGTGGTACGCCTTGCGCTGGCGCGGGAGTGAGCTGTTGATGGGGGACTGGGAAGCGACGTCGCCGCGAGTGAAGATGCGGCGTCTGAGCAGCCTGTCTGGCTATGGCTCCGACTCCAGTGCTCACTCCCCGGCCCGCCGGCGCCTCAAACGCCGACGCTATGAGAGCCTCTGCTGCACTGCTGAAGAGGCCTTGGTCCAGTAGTTTTGGCTGTGGTACGCCTTGCGCTGGCGCGGGAGTGAGCTGTTGATGGGGGACTGGGAAGCGACGTCGCCGCGAGTGAAGATGCGGCGTCTGAGCAGCCTGTCTGGCTATGGCTCCGACTCCAGTGCTCACTCCCCGGCCCGCCGGCGCCTCAAACGCCGACGCTATGAGAGCCTCTGCTGCACTGCTGAAGAGGCCTTGGTCCAGTAGTTTTAGCGCCTCTAGTCCCGGCCTATGTTGTTTCTGGGAGAAAAGAGGTCGCCTGAGAATGAATGATGATGCTAAATTTCGCTGTTGTAGAGGATTAAGGGTTATAGTTGATGTATTTGCAATAGATGAAATGTTATTTTAGACATAAATTTTTTCATCATTTTTCCCTTCTCCACATTCGAAGGACTGTTTAGACTTATAAGCGCAATAGTCCACGGATTGATTGCGAAGATTCGTGCAAACTTTTGCACCAGTGGATGATAAACCGTTGAAGAAATTGAGGATATTCGACGTAAATATGTTGCAGGCAGGCAAGGAGGCCTTCTTCACGCTGCTGGGCAAGCCCACCACTTCCGGCTCCTCCCAGAGTCTCGAGCCTGGTGCCAAGGCCGCTGAACGCATTGCCTCTAGCCCGTTCCTTTCTTCCTTCTCCCATTTTCTCTCTCAATCCCCTGCTCTCCCCAGAACCAGCGGCTCCCCTGCTCGAATCGGCGCCAGCAAAGACTACGCGGACCTCAACAAGTCCGTCCTCCAGCTCCAGGCCGAGATCAAACGGCTGAGTGTGGAGCAGGAACGCCTCAAGCATGTCCAGGCTCAGGGTTGGCTAACGTTTGATGGAGAGGGTTGGGTGAGAATATTGACGGAAGAGGTTGAAGGAGAAGAGGCGGATGGCGGGGCTAGGCGAAGTCTATCCTCCATGCACCTGTACCAGCCCACAGGGCCCCTCCTGGTACAGCAGCAGCAGCCTGCTCAGCCTATGCCCATCTACGCATCGCCAGGACATCCATTCCCTGGTGAGTTTCTTCTTTGCCCCCTTCAGCTTGTCGCTAATTGGCACAAGAGAGGAAAAATTGAATATCCGCCAACAGTAGAGTGGAATTAGGGACTTGAAGAAGGTTTTTTTTATAATTTGTGAGGGTATAATTACAAAAGTTTTTGGCTGAGAGCAAAACTATGAGAGCGACAGGCAATTTTTTTTTTGCTGCTCCTGAACACCATCATGAATACATGCCTTGGGCGGAAGCATATCAAAATATATTTCTGGAAGTGATTCTTTAAGTGAGATTGTGCTTGAATTTGCAGGCGGGAGTCCGGGTCTCCTGCCAGCGCTGGTGACAGGCTCCCCGCCAGTCTACCAAGAGAGCTCCTTGGCAGGCTCCGATGGTGCTCCTGGTTTCCGCCTACACGATGAACAGGAACCGCCCAGTCGACTGGATCCCAGTCTACACCTTCAGCGCAATCTTACCAACTGGGGTATCTTTTCTACTTCCCTTCCAACATCTGCCAGCCAAATCGCCGGTTTGCGATGCAAAATTGCTTCTATGCTAAGATAAATTGATCAAAAATTTTGACCATTCCTAGAGGAAAAATGTCTTCCATTGAAAAACATAGGTTTTGTAAAAATCAGAAACAAAAAAGTTAAAAATTTTGAAAAAAATGTATTTTAACAGATTGTTATTTTTGAGAAAATTAAAAAAAGCAATAGCCCAAATCTGGCAGGCATGACGTACAAAGTGGCGGGCGGGAAAACGCCTCGACGCACCTGGGACAGCGGCATGTTCGCCCGCAACCTCGCCGCCGCCGTCCCCAACCTTCCCTCCCCTAGCCAAGGACCCTCCGGCCCCATGGCGCACAGCTTTCACCCCGCTCAACCCCCTGCACAGGTAAGCTTACCTGACAGACACTCTATCCAATCTCACATCTGACTAGCCAGCTGTTTTTTTAAAATTTTGGCAAATATGCCCACTCAAAGTTGTCCATGAAATGGCGCGACCTAAAATCTGCTCAACTTCGGACAAATCCTAGAGTAACGGGTAAAATCTGGGTTACTAATCAAAGATATCCGACCAAAGAAGAGCTCAATTTCGTCTAAATCCTAGTGTAAGGGGCGAATAGCTGTGTTTTTAACCCAACCTTTTCGGACCGAGGCCATCGGCCCCACCTCTCCAACCTCAGCCTCTCCTTCTCCTGCAGGCAATGAGCGAGGAGCTGTGGCAGCAGCAGCAGGCGGCCCTGGCCCAGGAGCAGCAGCTGGAAACCCTGCGCCAGCAGCAAGCCCTCATCCTGGCCCAGCAGCAGCAGCTCCTTCAGGCCACCAGCGCCCCACCGCCCCCCTCCCAGCCCAGCCTCCCTTCACCCAGCCAGCCGGAACCGACTGCTCCCTCCCCTCCGCCGCCTTCCGGGCCCACCTACAGGCACATGGACCCGGTGGCCGAGACCCCGCCCAAGCAACAGCAGCAGCAGAAGCACCCCCCGCCGCCCTTGGACGATGCCAAGGAGGCCTCCCCTGGTGTGGGCTTCATCGTCGGCGACTCTGCGGAGGAACGTCGCAAGGTTTTACTGATTTTCAATGATTCTTGTAAACTTAGGCTGAGCTGAATGACTGAAGCAGCAGCAACAGATAAAATCACATGCATGTTGAAAACAAGCGGAAATATTCCAAAAATTATTTAATTATTCCAAATTTCTATTTTAATAGAATTTTGTAAAAATTTAATATTTTTTTTTGAATATTTCCGTTAGTTTTTAACATACATATGATTTAGAAGGGAAGCGAGAGAGAGGGCTTCAAAATTATTCAAAAAATTATTCAAAATTTTCTTGCTTCCCTTCTAGAACCAGCTTATGAAAGCTGTGCTGTCTGCAGAACGAAGAGATGGAGCAGCGTCGTAAACAGCTGCTGGAGGCCCAGCTGCGGCGCAAGAGCCAAGCCGAGGCCAAGAAAGCTTCTGCAGAGGCGGAGGCTGCCAGACGACGAGCAGCAGAGGAGGCCAAGGAGAAGGCCGCCGATGAGAAGAAGCGGAGGGAGGCGGAGAAGCGCCAGCGCCTCTTCGACGCCTACAAGGAGAAGAAGGCTGCCGAGGAGGAGGAGAAACTCCCGCCGGCCCTCGCTACGCCCCCGCCCAGGATCGCCAGAGGCCACAGCCAGCCGCCCAGGCCCAAGTCACAGGTCAGCCCTACAGTCACACCTACAAGGAGAAGAAGGCTGCCGAGGAGGAGGAGAAACTCCCGCCGGCCCTCGCTACGCCCCCGCCCAGGATCGCCAGAGGCCACAGCCAGCCGCCCAGGCCCAAGTCACAGGTCAGCCCTACAGTCACACCTACAAGGAGAAGAAGGCTGCCGAGGAGGAGGAGAAACTCCCGCCGGCCCTCGCTACGCCCCCGCCCAGGATCGCCAGAGGCCACAGCCAGCCGCCCAGGCCCAAGTCACAGGTCAGCCCTACAGTCACACCTACAAGGAGAAGAAGGCTGCCGAGGAGGAGGAGAAACTCCCGCCGGCCCTCGCTACGCCCCCGCCCAGGATCGCCAGAGGCCACAGCCAGCCGCCCAGGCCCAAGTCACAGGTCAGCCCTACAGTCACACCTACAAGGAGAAGAAGGCTGCCGAGGAGGAGGAGAAACTCCCGCCGGCCCTCGCTACGCCCCCGCCCAGGATCGCCAGAGGCCACAGCCAGCCGCCCAGGCCCAAGTCACAGGTCAGCCCTACAGTCACACCTACAAGGAGAAGAAGGCTGCCGAGGAGGAGGAGAAACTCCCGCCGGCCCTCGCTACGCCCCCGCCCAGGATCGCCAGAGGCCACAGCCAGCCGCCCAGGCCCAAGTCACAGGTCAGCCCTACAGTCACACCTACAAGGAGAAGAAGGCTGCCGAGGAGGAGGAGAAACTCCCGCCGGCCCTCGCTACGCCCCCGCCCAGGATCGCCAGAGGCCACAGCCAGCCGCCCAGGCCCAAGTCACAGGTCAGCCCTACAGTCACACCTACAAGGAGAAGAAGGCTGCCGAGGAGGAGGAGAAACTCCCGCCGGCCCTCGCTACGCCCCCGCCCAGGATCGCCAGAGGCCACAGCCAGCCGCCCAGGCCCAAGTCACAGGTCAGCCCTACAGTCACACCTACAAGGAGAAGAAGGCTGCCGAGGAGGAGGAGAAACTCCCGCCGGCCCTCGCTACGCCCCCGCCCAGGATCGCCAGAGGCCACAGCCAGCCGCCCAGGCCCAAGTCACAGGTCAGCCCTACAGTCACACCTACAAGGAGAAGAAGGCTGCCGAGGAGGAGGAGAAACTCCCGCCGGCCCTCGCTACGCCCCCGCCCAGGATCGCCAGAGGCCACAGCCAGCCGCCCAGGCCCAAGTCACAGGTCAGCCCTACAGTCACACCTACAAGGAGAAGAAGGCTGCCGAGGAGGAGGAGAAACTCCCGCCGGCCCTCGCTACGCCCCCGCCCAGGATCGCCAGAGGCCACAGCCAGCCGCCCAGGCCCAAGTCACAGGTCAGCCCTACAGTCACACCTACAAGGAGAAGAAGGCTGCCGAGGAGGAGGAGAAACTCCCGCCGGCCCTCGCTACGCCCCCGCCCAGGATCGCCAGAGGCCACAGCCAGCCGCCCAGGCCCAAGTCACAGGTCAGCCCTACAGTCACACCTACAAGGAGAAGAAGGCTGCCGAGGAGGAGGAGAAACTCCCGCCGGCCCTCGCTACGCCCCCGCCCAGGATCGCCAGAGGCCACAGCCAGCCGCCCAGGCCCAAGTCACAGGTCAGCCCTACAGTCACACCTACAAGGAGAAGAAGGCTGCCGAGGAGGAGGAGAAACTCCCGCCGGCCCTCGCTACGCCCCCGCCCAGGATCGCCAGAGGCCACAGCCAGCCGCCCAGGCCCAAGTCACAGGTCAGCCCTACAGTCACACCTACAAGGAGAAGAAGGCTGCCGAGGAGGAGGAGAAACTCCCGCCGGCCCTCGCTACGCCCCCGCCCAGGATCGCCAGAGGCCACAGCCAGCCGCCCAGGCCCAAGTCACAGGTCAGCCCTACAGTCACACCTACAAGGAGAAGAAGGCTGCCGAGGAGGAGGAGAAACTCCCGCCGGCCCTCGCTACGCCCCCGCCCAGGATCGCCAGAGGCCACAGCCAGCCGCCCAGGCCCAAGTCACAGGTCAGCCCTACAGTCACACCTACAAGGAGAAGAAGGCTGCCGAGGAGGAGGAGAAACTCCCGCCGGCCCTCGCTACGCCCCCGCCCAGGATCGCCAGAGGCCACAGCCAGCCGCCCAGGCCCAAGTCACAGGTCAGCCCTACAGTCACACCTACAAGGAGAAGAAGGCTGCCGAGGAGGAGGAGAAACTCCCGCCGGCCCTCGCTACGCCCCCGCCCAGGATCGCCAGAGGCCACAGCCAGCCGCCCAGGCCCAAGTCACAGGTCAGCCCTACAGTCACACCTACAAGGAGAAGAAGGCTGCCGAGGAGGAGGAGAAACTCCCGCCGGCCCTCGCTACGCCCCCGCCCAGGATCGCCAGAGGCCACAGCCAGCCGCCCAGGCCCAAGTCACAGGTCAGCCCTACAGTCACACCTACAAGGAGAAGAAGGCTGCCGAGGAGGAGGAGAAACTCCCGCCGGCCCTCGCTACGCCCCCGCCCAGGATCGCCAGAGGCCACAGCCAGCCGCCCAGGCCCAAGTCACAGGTCAGCCCTACAGTCACACCTACAAGGAGAAGAAGGCTGCCGAGGAGGAGGAGAAACTCCCGCCGGCCCTCGCTACGCCCCCGCCCAGGATCGCCAGAGGCCACAGCCAGCCGCCCAGGCCCAAGTCACAGGTCAGCCCTACAGTCACACCTACAAGGAGAAGAAGGCTGCCGAGGAGGAGGAGAAACTCCCGCCGGCCCTCGCTACGCCCCCGCCCAGGATCGCCAGAGGCCACAGCCAGCCGCCCAGGCCCAAGTCACAGGTCAGCCCTACAGTCACACCTACAAGGAGAAGAAGGCTGCCGAGGAGGAGGAGAAACTCCCGCCGGCCCTCGCTACGCCCCCGCCCAGGATCGCCAGAGGCCACAGCCAGCCGCCCAGGCCCAAGTCACAGGTCAGCCCTACAGTCACACCTACAAGGAGAAGAAGGCTGCCGAGGAGGAGGAGAAACTCCCGCCGGCCCTCGCTACGCCCCCGCCCAGGATCGCCAGAGGCCACAGCCAGCCGCCCAGGCCCAAGTCACAGGTCAGCCCTACAGTCACACCTACAAGGAGAAGAAGGCTGCCGAGGAGGAGGAGAAACTCCCGCCGGCCCTCGCTACGCCCCCGCCCAGGATCGCCAGAGGCCACAGCCAGCCGCCCAGGCCCAAGTCACAGGTCAGCCCTACAGTCACACCTACAAGGAGAAGAAGGCTGCCGAGGAGGAGGAGAAACTCCCGCCGGCCCTCGCTACGCCCCCGCCCAGGATCGCCAGAGGCCACAGCCAGCCGCCCAGGCCCAAGTCACAGGTCAGCCCTACAGTCACACCTACAAGGAGAAGAAGGCTGCCGAGGAGGAGGAGAAACTCCCGCCGGCCCTCGCTACGCCCCCGCCCAGGATCGCCAGAGGCCACAGCCAGCCGCCCAGGCCCAAGTCACAGGTCAGCCCTACAGTCACACCTACAAGGAGAAGAAGGCTGCCGAGGAGGAGGAGAAACTCCCGCCGGCCCTCGCTACGCCCCCGCCCAGGATCGCCAGAGGCCACAGCCAGCCGCCCAGGCCCAAGTCACAGGTCAGCCCTACAGTCACACCTACAAGGAGAAGAAGGCTGCCGAGGAGGAGGAGAAACTCCCGCCGGCCCTCGCTACGCCCCCGCCCAGGATCGCCAGAGGCCACAGCCAGCCGCCCAGGCCCAAGTCACAGGTCAGCCCTACAGTCACACCTACAAGGAGAAGAAGGCTGCCGAGGAGGAGGAGAAACTCCCGCCGGCCCTCGCTACGCCCCCGCCCAGGATCGCCAGAGGCCACAGCCAGCCGCCCAGGCCCAAGTCACAGGTCAGCCCTACAGTCACACCTACAAGGAGAAGAAGGCTGCCGAGGAGGAGGAGAAACTCCCGCCGGCCCTCGCTACGCCCCCGCCCAGGATCGCCAGAGGCCACAGCCAGCCGCCCAGGCCCAAGTCACAGGTCAGCCCTACAGTCACACCTACAAGGAGAAGAAGGCTGCCGAGGAGGAGGAGAAACTCCCGCCGGCCCTCGCTACGCCCCCGCCCAGGATCGCCAGAGGCCACAGCCAGCCGCCCAGGCCCAAGTCACAGGTCAGCCCTACAGTCACACCTACAAGGAGAAGAAGGCTGCCGAGGAGGAGGAGAAACTCCCGCCGGCCCTCGCTACGCCCCCGCCCAGGATCGCCAGAGGCCACAGCCAGCCGCCCAGGCCCAAGTCACAGGTCAGCCCTACAGTCACACCTACAAGGAGAAGAAGGCTGCCGAGGAGGAGGAGAAACTCCCGCCGGCCCTCGCTACGCCCCCGCCCAGGATCGCCAGAGGCCACAGCCAGCCGCCCAGGCCCAAGTCACAGGTCAGCCCTACAGTCACACCTACAAGGAGAAGAAGGCTGCCGAGGAGGAGGAGAAACTCCCGCCGGCCCTCGCTACGCCCCCGCCCAGGATCGCCAGAGGCCACAGCCAGCCGCCCAGGCCCAAGTCACAGGTCAGCCCTACAGTCACACCTCTAGCATAGATAAGGAAAGGCGGTCTTTTGGGCTTGAAAACCAGAAATATTTTGGTCTCCAAAAATTTTCCAGTTAACAGTAGATTTAAAAAAAATTAAAAAAAGTCCAAAATTCTAAAAAAAAATGTAAGAAGCGTCAGTAAAAGGCTGCCTCCTTTCAGTTGCTGCTTGAGTAACCCGGGGTAGCCAGCCAATTGCTTCTACTAACCCTGCTGGTGGTGGGCTGTGTGGAAAGTAGGGTGGAAATGCGGCAGGTAATCCAGCAGAAGCGGATGGGGAACGGGGAGGAGAGCAGTGGGGGGCCCGGCAGCTTGGAGCAGCTGAACCGCCTCAACCTCCCTGATTCCCTTGCCGCCCCCACCCACAAACTCTTCGTCAAGCCCGCCGCCAAGTCCAACCGCGGCCTCATCCTCAACAGCATCAACTACTGCGTCCTGGCTGGCGGCGTCCATCGAGAGACCAGGGAGAAGGTTTACAAATTGCCTTCATTATCTCGAAAGAGGGAAAAGAGAAAAAGATTCAAAGGTCCTGGCGGAACTGGCCAAGTCGGAGGCGAAGCATTTCCTGGTGCTGTTTCGTGACGGGAATCGGATGCAGTTCCGCGGGTTGTACTCTTGGGACGAGGTGGGGGACACGGCCTACAAACTGTGCGGCACCGGACCCAAGATAGCCCCGGAGACCATCATGCACCTCATGTTCAAGTTGGTCCATAGCTCTTTTATTTATGTCAAATTTTTGTTCAGGTAGGCTGATAGCTCAAATTTTGGTCGATTTCGGTTCGGTTTCGGTCGTTTCGGTCGATTCTATCAACAATAAACATAGTTTCGCAAATCATCCAATTTTTAAAATTCTGGTGAAATGTTCTTACATTCTAGTTAGTGTTCATACAATCGAACAAAAATTATTATAAATTTCCAATTTGGTCCATACTGATTGATTGAATACATTTTGTGTCCTAAAAGAAATCGATCGATGTACAATTTTCAAGATTATCTTTTCAAGATTTTCAAATTTTGAAAAATGCCGATTGAAGGTACGACAGCGGTGGAAAGCAGTTCCAGAATGTGCCGACGCGGCACCTCTCGGCCACCATCGACGGGTTCACGATCAAGGACGAGTTCTGGGCCAAGAAGAAGGGCCCCTACGCAACCGCCGCCTCCAACCGCCGCTCCTCCAACCTAGCCGCCTAGAACCTACATTCTTCCACCCCCTCCCTCTGATCTGCCCCGCCAATCAACCCTGTTGCTTTGCTTTCTGCTATCAAGCCTACGCCTGCAATCTCCTGCCTATGTGTCATAGACGGCTTTCTCTAGAGACCTTTTGATCTGGCTCCAAGCTCGCCTGCCTTTTGCGTTCCTCTGCTCCCACACTGGTAGTAGCCCTCTTCTATCTGGTGAATTGACTCTGAGGCCAGTGCTTCCCTTTGTTGACTTTGCGGCTTGCTTGGATTGCTGCCTTCCTGCTGCTGCACCTTCTTTGCCTACCCACACAGCATTGTCTTCAGTTTCACCGCTGCTGCATTCCAGGCTTTTTTCACCGCGCGTTTCACCTTCTCTGGTTGTTCGGCACTATTTTGCGATTCATACAAGTGATTGCGGCGAGTTGTTCTCGGCTCGTTTTAGGAAGTGTTTCATGGAGGCTCTTATTTTGGACAGTTTGGAGAACAAATGTGAGATCTCAAAATAGTCGGCAGTATTCAAGTAACAGCTTCCGTCAAAAAAACAAAAATATTTGAAATATTAAGAAAATTGCAATTTTGAGAGAAATACAGTCAAGATGCGTCCATACCGTTCGCTGACTATACAGCTTAGTGGCAAGTATGATTCAAAGGCCAAATAATGAAGAGTGAAGGGTTCCATCTGTGTCCGTCCATCCAATTAAGACTCAGTTGAAGTCATGGAACAAAATGAGCACCAGTGTCGCTCAAACATTTCCGCCTAGTCCTTCCCAGCCCTTCCCTCTCCAGCCACTTCTCAGTCCTCAATCAGTATCGGACAGGTGTTGAGGGTCCCAGAGGTTCTGCAGCTCCATGGATGGGCCCTATTTGCGCATGAAACGCTGCTGGCGCTGAGCTGAGGAGGAGCGTCTGGTGCGCTGGGGCGTGGGCGCCACAGAGGAGGGCGGTGGGAGGCCGGAGAGGGAGGCAGGGCTGGGCTGCTCCTGGTGTTGGTGGTAGGAGAAGTGCTCCAACTCTTCCTCGGCCAGAGAGGGCGCCTCACTGCCGATGCCGCGGTAGAGGTGCCCGCGGAGGGCCAGCGATGACACGTCACCCGGCGTCTCCCTCAATTCACGCCTCGGATGGCTCTTGCAGGCTCACTGGTCGATTTGTGGGAAAAACTTTCAACCAAGAGGGCAAAAAAGCCAATTTGGAAGAATAAAATTGGGATAATCTTTCAAAATTTTACTCTCTCATTGAGTGAGGTACCATAATCCGCCCTTAGTTATTCGTATGATGAAGGCCGAAATAAATTTGACGACTTATTTTAATGTTTCCCTCATTTTCCGAGCCACCCTAAAACTCCGAAATGGAGGGAAGAAGATGAAGAGAAGGAGACAGACGAGATGAGGCTCTGTGGCTGGAGGGGGCGGTCATCGAGAAGCGGTGGGAAGGGGGGCGGGGGCGTATGACTGCTGGCTGTCGTGCGAAACATATCCGCTGGTGCTGCTCGCTGCGAAGGCGGCGTGGCGCCTCTCCGCTGCCCCCCGACAGCTCCGGACGGCGGCGGATTGTGCGCCTGCACCCACTCCGGATACCTGCCAACCCCATTCTTCCATCTTGAGTGGCATGTCGATATCGAGAGGGGAAGGAAGTCTTCATCCGATATTTTTGAGGCTGGTAGAAGAAAAACGGATGAAGAGATCCCTCCTCACCCGGTATCACTGATCCCAGGGGACAGGACTGGGGATCAGTATTCGATAGTCCTCAATCCTGTCTCCTGGGATCAGTAGTACTGGAATTGGGGCAATGAAGAAATGAGGTTGTGAAAGCCTACTTGGGGGTGCAGCAGGGGCGAATGCGTCGTGGAAGGGAAGGGGCTTCGTCCCAGTACTCCGCTGCTCCCCCGCCCCGACCACGGCTGCATCACAGCCTTTCATTTCCCTCACCCTATTCTCTGCCGCTCATTGCCAACCCTGGCTGCCGTTAGAAGTTGACAATTTTGATCCGAAATATAATTGAATCATGATATTAGCAAAATAATCTTTTAAACATGATATGGAAAAACTTTTTGAAAAACGAAAATATCTGTAAATTTGGTGCTTGATTTGTAAAGTAATAAAAAATTTAGCAAAGGATAAAACAAAATTTTAGAAATAAATCGAAGCCTTGACTTGAGTGACCGAACCGCATTGCCCGGTCTGCGCAAAAACGTTAAAAAATATATCCTACGCATGCCAGCAAAATATCGTTTGGGATTGGCTTGTAGCTGGTGCTCAGAAGCAATTTGTGTTTTTTATGCTCGTAATAAAACAGATTGCAACAGAAATGATGCAATTCACTGAAGCGAGGTCAAATTCTGATTGTGTAAGCAAAAACTGATCAGGCTCGAATCCATGCCGATATAGCAACAATGCAAATATCTCACTGGTATTTCATTTTTGAAACCTCCAGAGGTCCAGGGAAACTGAAATCATGAAACAAGCATCGGGGGCCTGTCTGGCGCGCAAACGAATTGCGAACGTATCACAAGGCATAGTAGCACGAAGTTTTCGGAAAGCAGCGCAGCCTCTTAGCTCATGTGTGGGCTAAATGTTAAAACCAGGAGGGAAGCAAGAAATGATGTAGAGAGGGAGGATGAAGTAGAATGGCTTGGTTGAGCTGATGGGGGAGGCCGGTGGGATTGGCAGTGCAAAGAAAGAGGGATTGGGGTGTGGTGGTAGTGATGGTGGGAGTGAATATGTGGTGTAACTGGAAAAGGACCTTACACCTGGGCAGGGCGGCTGGGGTGTGAGGGTAGGAAGCCGGAGAGCATGTCGATGGGCAGCGGGAACACGATTGTTGAGTTCTTCTCTGCTGAGATTGTGTTCAGCGTCTGCAAGCCAATGAAGCCCTTATGTCATTTGCCATTTCTATATCGCCAATGGCACTTTTTAGTCAATGGTTCAAGAATTAAATCGTGCTATTGTACCAAAGCTTATGTTTCTGATTCCAAAGTTTAATTTGCCAGTTTTTAAAAGTCAAAATAAATTCTGTCCCTCTCCTGGAAAGTTATGGCCTTTTTAAGGTTTAGCTTTTTGTAAGCTCAATTTGAGAAGGTCTTCACACGAATAAATAAGCTTCGAGTATTTTCGCAGAATAATTCTAGATCGGACTTAAAGAATGCAGAAATGAACAAAATGCCCACAGACTAAAATATACGGTTTTGATGCATTAAAATCTAGCAAAGCTCAGCTAAATAACACCAGAAACAAGCGTGAACCTGAAGGTAGCGGAGTTGGAGGGCAGAGGGCGATTCGTTGATGACATCGGCAGCCTCCTTCAAAGCCCTGGAGGCCTTCTGCTCTCCCTCTGCTGCGATCACCTGTTGGTTAGCAGTTAGTTTGAGAGGCAAGAAGGGCAGATGGCTAGAAAAGTGAACCTTGGCCCTGGCCTCCCTTGCAGCCTCAGCCTCTGCGGCCATGGCTCGCTGTAGCTGTACGGGCAGACGGACATCCTTCACCTCCACCCGCTCCACCTTCACGCCCCAGGGATCCGTGGCCTCGTCCAACGTTGCCTGCACCCATTTATTTCTTCCCCTCCCTCATTGCCCAGCATTACTCCCGATTAAGCAGACCAAACGGATGCCTGCTAGGTTTATGTTTATTTACTGGTTTCATTCGGCTGATTTGCTTTTATTATAATTTTTTCCATAAAGTAGCAAGCTAGTCAAGCAACAATGGCATAAATGGCAATGAGGACCGTTGAAAAATGTATGAGCTGCTCATTTCCTATCAGAGAAATTATACTACGGGAGTGGCTTTTTGGAACATAAAAATGAATAGGAGAACCTGCATCTGGTGGGAGATGGCCTCTCTGTCGGAGAGCATTTCGGCGAGTGTTTTGGTGCCCAGGATGTTGCGCAGGGTGGTCTGAGCCAGGAGTTTGGTGGAGCGGGAGGCGTCCTCCACATTCGTCACCGACACCGTCGCATTGCTGATGCGGAAGTAGACCACGGCATCCACGGCCACCGTCACGCTGTCCTTGGACAGGATCTCAAACAGCTCCCCTTCTGTCTTTGCCCCTTTGCTGGAGGGATGTGTACCTCCTGAGGCGGGACGTCAAAGGAGACGACGCGAAGGTCGACCTTCCGGTAGGAGTCGATGCAGGGGACGATGAAGAAGATGCCAGGGCCCCGAGCACCGCCGGGCAGCAAACGGCCGAGTCGGAACATCACCGCGCGCTCGTACTCTTGCACCACCTACTCATCCCACCATCCATGTCTTTATATCCCCCATGGAGGTGTGCTGGCATTGGGAGTAGGGAGGGATCATGGAGGTATGGGTATAGGGAGTGTTCCCTCCATATTACACCTCCATGATCGCACCCTACTCCCAAAGGTATTCAGCTAAAGCTTGGCGAATATCTATTCCAAAGCTGACATCATCGTCCACTTTCAAAAAGCCTATTTGGCAAATTAAGGGAAAGCTTATGAAGGGGGGCTGGAGGCAGACCTTGATGCAGAAGCAGAGGGAGAAGGGACATGTGCAGATGATGATGAGGTAGGAGAGCAGAGTGAGCACCCAGCCGCACAGGCCGATATCCGCCTCCACCGCCGCTGCAAACATCCCAACCTCTTCATCCTCAATTACCCATCTCCACTCTAGTCAGCCACAGCGTCTCTATGAACTCAGGTCTAGCGCGCTTGGCCAGCCCCCCCCCCCAACCAACCGTCGGAGAAGAAGGCAGGACTGCTCCGAGCTGAGGAGCGGAGGCCCTGGCGACCCCGCCACCTCAGCTCCTTGCCCAAGTCGTCGAAAGTGAGGAGCTGCTGTTCCACGTCATCCTCCGCTGGGCTGATGGCGATGGAGGGGCAGGTTGACGCTGGGACTCGCATTGCCCTGCGCTGGCTGGTACAAGCGCGCGCTTTGGCTGAGACACGCAGAGGCCCTCGGGGACATTAGGCTTCTCAGACACTCTCTGCACAAACCCCCCCCCCCCAACCCCCAAAGCCTACCAGTCTCGAAATCCCCAAATCTACCAGACTCCATATCAAACCCGTTCGGCTTGCATTAGTTTTAGATTATTTAGGAAGAGCTGGAACTAGACACCTGTCTAGGCCTGAAGTTCTTGCGGATTCCCAAAAGCGGTCAATGCCAGCTGTAGACAATGCAGCAGCTGCTCAAAAAATGGTTCAAGAACCCTTGCGCACTAATCAATGGGCGAGCTTGGCAAAATAGTTGGGATGAGAGGAAGATGAAGCAGTTGGCAGGGAAGGAAGGCAATTGGCAAACAGCGCACTGGCATCGCAGCCTAAGAGCCCACTCTTTCACACTCCCTTCATCCTCCCTTCACCGCCACACTTTAGCAAACGTCAAAGAAGCTTCCCCCACTTCACCCTCCTCCTCACTCAGCCGCGCACACAGACGGATCCATCACCCACCTTCCTTCCCCACCCCCTATCAAAGCCAATTTCATAGCACTGGCAAAGCATGTTGGCAAAGCGATTCTAGGCTTAGTTCCGGGTGGGGAAGAACGTTTTCATCCTATATTCTAACAGACCATCCATTTTTTAAACAAAGTTTCGGATGAAAACTTCCTTTCCCACCCGTAACTAAGGCCAGAATCGCTTTGCCAGTCCCAGTGTCAAAAAGCAGAGAGAGAGTTTGCACAAACGGCTCATCCATTCGGCGATGGCAGGGTCGAAGGGGGCCGCCTGGAGCTGGTCGGAGAGGCGCGGCTGCTTGAGGTCCCCCTCGTCGTCGTCGGTGAAGAGGGAGGAGGCGCCCTCCTCCTCCTCCTCCCTCACCTCCCCCACCCCGCCCCCCGCCTTCACCCACCCGTCCTCCGGCCCCAGGCTCACACGGCCGGAGCTCGGCTCACTCCCCATGCTCACGTCCTTCCCGGAGTCCTCCATCTCCACCGCCCGCGTCTCCCACGACTCTGCAGCTGCCCACCGCCTTGCCACTCCCGACCAGCCTTTCATCTTTTCCGCCCCTCCTCCTTCTACTGACTGGGCTTTGAAAGGAGAGAGAGGCTGGGCAAACAGTTCGTTAGGAAGGAGGCTGAGACCTTTGGGGCGATCGGCGTGGCGGAGGGAGACAATGGAGGCTTTCATAGACGGAAGGCGCGGCGCCGCAATCGCTTTTTAGCCCGCCGCATCACCCACCGCTCCTTTTTGGCCTCTCCTTCTTCCTTCCACCTGCTTCTCCTCTCCTTCTCTCCCTATCTCGCCCTCCTCTCTACCCTAGCTGGCCATGCATAGCGCATAGGAGCTGACACTGGCCCACCTCATCGCCTCTCTCTCTCTTTCTACTCCCCCTCTTCCATGCATCCGCAATCGCCTTCCATACTCACACGCCCCCCAGCCACCAACTCCTCCTCCTCCCCTTTTGCCCTCCCTCACAAGCCAACTCCAGAGTGAGCCAGGCCCCAGCCAACTATGCATGGGCCGAGCTTTGGCATAAGCCGCCATCACCCAGCCTCTCTACTCCACTCCTCCCCCACCCAGCAGCCCATCAATTGTTACACGCCACGCACCCACACATCCTAGTCCAGCTCCAGCCTTGGGGTTGGGGGTCAAATAGGAGCTCTCTGGGAGACCTTCGATGATGAAGGCGACTTCGGTGCCGCGACCCCTGGGCCGACAGGACATGCGTCCTCTGGGCCCCAGGTCGGTGGAGAGGAGGCTGGCCCGGTGTCTGTCCGCCTGGAACTTGGCTGCGGCGGCCTTCCGACGGAACAGACGCCGCACCCAGCTCTCCTCACCGCCTCGGTACATCCTGGCTGGCTTCAAAATCACACTGCCTCCGAACCAGCTTGACTGGCCGAAGAGGAGGACAAGGAGGGTGAAGTGGCAAATGCTAGGCGTTTTTCTTGAGCGGTAAAAAGTTGCGGTAGAAAATAAGGATTAAAGAAATTGCTGACAGAGGATGACTGGTGCTTTTCCGCGTTTTTAGAGGCCCCGTGAATAAAAAAGGAGGCTTTTTAGGGCTTTCAAGGCAGTAGGTTCAAATAGCTCGCCCGCCGCCTGGGGCAACAAAAGTACTTAACACGGTGCCTGGGAAAAGGGTGGAAAAAAACCGATAATTGCCGCAAAAACGCAAGATAATGGCCTAAATTTTAAATTCATTGGCCCAACAACACGAAAAATTCCACTTTGAAACTAAATACTGCCTTAGTTGAGCCCTAGTTAGCGTCAAGCTTTTCTCAGCAATTAGGCTGGAAAAAGAATTGAGCCAGCTGGAAGAGGGCGTGAAGGGCAGCAGGGCCCCAAAATGGCGAGCCCCTTCCCATAGCGGTGCCCTGAAAGTCGCCTCCCACCCGTCCCTTCGCATTAGCATCCCGCCTCTGCATCCTCCCTACCCTCCCCTCCCCACTACTCGCCCTCCGGCACTCTGCTCCAGACTGACCCCCTGCTCCCGCTTACTCAGGACCGCTTGCCTCAGCTGCCTGAGCAGTCATAAGGTCCGGAATCCTGAGGAGGCAAAGAAAAACAGCGGAAGGATAGGCGCGCCAAAGCAAAGAGGAGCACTGAAGGCTGAAATGGTGAGCGTTAAAAGGCCGCTGGAGTTGGTGCAGTCGACTGCTGCGGCTGGCAGCCTCAGGCTCAGACAAGACGCTTATTGCTTTTATTCTTCTGCAAACAAGTCTGGCGCATGTTTGCCTGAAGCCCTATACAGACGAAATGAAGGACGCGAAACCAAGGCAAGAGTGGAGAGGAAGGAAGTCTTCATCCGATGCTCAAAGGGCTGGTTCTTGAAAAAAGCTTGAAAACTTCCTTCCTCTCCGGTTGAGTGGCCAGAAGGACAAAGGTAGAGTGAACTGCTGGACTGACGAGCTTGCAGAGAGCGCTGGAAGTCGTCAGCGTCGCAGCTGGCGAAGTTGTTGGTGGGGCGACTGCTGCTGCTGCTCGCCTCCCCCGTCTTCTTCTTGCCATCCTTTGCCTTTCGACGCTCCTCCATGATACTCTCCCGCAGTTGCCTTCACACAATCTCCCCCTGCACTGAAGGCCGCCCTTTAACGTCAGGCGTAGATAAGAGTTGGGCCGTGTTTGCCAGCTGGATAGGAGGGGTGTTTGCGCGCGCACTAGGCGGGGCTGGTTGTTTCCAGCCAACCTGGAGGTCCAGGGCAGTTGCAAGTGAGTCATCAGTGGTCTGACCAGAGTGGTGCTCCATTGTATGACGCTATGACGAATGCATGATGTTAGAGTTGGTAAACTTATGAGCAGCTTGGCTTGCGTCATGTCAAGAGGCGCCTGTTTTATGATGCAGTGGAATGTTGGCAGCGGGCTTCAAAAGTTTATGTTGACACATAAAAGATAGGAATTATTCCCTTGGACAGACAGGTTGAAATTTTTGGCAGTGTTTTGGGAACACAAATGGGGCCGCCGCCCAGAGCAGCCAAGTTAAATTATTTTGATGGTCAGTGAAATATAAAACTTTGAACATATAAAAGCAATATATTCATTCATAGTTCACATTTCAGTTCATAGGAATGGCCTGCTTGTTCGCGTAATTGAGCAAAAAGGCCTCTTTAGCCCTGAAGGGCGATAACTTTAACTGCAACATTCAGGACACAAAAACAGGTTCAGGTTCAAATGTTTTTGTCCGTTAATTAAGGTCAATTCGAGTTCAGCAACAATGAACCACTAATATCTTACAAACTGCCGTTGAGCCTAGCGAACGATTCGCAGTTTAACCTTGACCTTCATCAGTGAGCAGCAGTCGACGTAGACGTGCGTACTGGGGATGGCCTTCATTGACACCGGAGTCGGCGATGATGGAGGCGAGGTTGGACTGGAGTATGGAGCTCGGCTTCCCGGCATCCGCCTTCGCCAAACTCTTCCGCAGCCTTGCCAACGGAATCATGGCCTACACTTTCACGCCTCTTCTGCAACTCCAATCCACCTCCCAGTCCATTACTGGGAGACAACGGCCTGGGACTAGAGTGGAGGCGCCTGTCTGCTGGAATTAGCACCAGCACAAGCGGCGCCCATAGCAAGGAGCAATTAGGCAAGCAAGGGGCTGCGGATGATGGAGTGCTGGTGGTCCTGGCGGAATTGGATTAAAGGGTCTGGGGAGGCGCGCACGTGGGAGGTTCGGCACGGGTGGAGCAGGGCCGGCGGCGTAAATCTCGCGTAAACAGGGAATGGAGTTCCATTAGAGAGCAAGCACTGTGCGCCCTCCCCTCCACCCACCCTCCTTCCAGCTCATAAAACCAAAGCCCCCCCCCCCCTTACTTACAGCGGAACTTGAAGGGAGAGGGGGAAGGAGTAAAAGGACAATAAGACCGGAGCATGCTCAAAAAGTCAGCGCGTCAATCAGCAGGAAAGAGGAGGAGGGGGGGGGGGAGTGTGGATGGATGTAGAGGGGGATAGGAGAAATGCTCCTGAGAAGGCTGTGTGTGGCCTGCCCATTTATCGCAGCCTGCTAAGCATATGGGGGGAGCTGGGTTGAGAGGGATGTGGAAGACGGAAGAAGGGTCTCATCTGCTCACTTGGAGCTTGCAACAGAGCCAGCTTTTTCACTCAAAAGCAAGGAGCGTAATTGAATAATGCCTAGCTGCTAAGCCGGATGATGGAGAGGCTTTAGGCTCAGCCAAGCCCAAGTCGGATCGCAGAGCATCAGAGTAATTGGAAGCAAGGCTGAAGTTTAGGGCCTAGGGTTGACGGGAGAACAAATATGCTGAAATCCCTCCAGAACTCTGCAGCATAAGGCAATGAAGGAGGTGCTGGAAACTAAGCGGCAAAGTTGAGCGCTCTCAGAAGCCATGCGGATAGACAAGAGGAAACCAATGTTCCTTATTGGCGGAAAGGTGATAGGTTTAATGGGTAATTTGGAGCAGCAAGGGAGCACGCCTATGCCCCCACCCCAATCCCCATCAAAGCCCCATCCAAGGCGGCTAGCGTGCTGAGGCATGCCCTTGGGTACTTTGCGTGCCTCTTCCGCCTCCCCACCTAGCTAGTCCATAAAGACTTCCTCCGCCTAAAAAAAGCCATCCAGGCTCTCTCCTCGCTCATTTTGCCCGCCCTCCCCTATATGCCCCAAAAGAGGGTCTTCTAGGGGCGGGTCTTGAAATGGGAGACGACGGCAGTGTGGAAGGGCGAAAGAACGCCAGCTGGGAAAGTGCGAGGCAGCCATTCACACATACAGCTCTGTGCAAAAACAGCCCCCAGACTTCTTCTGTTTGCTGCCTGGCTTAGAGGAGGAGCGGCAAATGGCAGAGGCTCAGTTTAGCAGCCCCTAAACTCGGCAAATTGGTGGGGGGGATGGAATGTGCCCTCTCAGTGAAAGGGCCTGCGGAGTGATGTACTGCTGCACTCTGGATATATGAAAGGAGGAACTCAGAGGCCCTATCATATGGCCCATTTGGGCGGCTCTCAATGGGGCCTTGGACCCTGCTTTTGGATGGCTGGATGGGGAGGAGGTGTTGTGGGGCATTAGCATATGTGGCAGGTTGACATTTGGACATGGCCACTCTTAACCGCCTGTCTTGGGAAGACGGATGACGCCCGCTTCTCCCCCAGGACTGGCCTTCTTCATGTGCTCCCTTACTTAAACCCTTCACTCATGATCAAAGCCCAGCTCAATTCAGCCCCGCACTTAGTCAAGGCAATTTCTCATCCACAATCCCGTAAAATGCCAGAGTTGCTAGGCTATGTTTGTACGCCTCTGCATTTTGACAACAAATTGCACAATTTGTAGCCTGACTTGTTTACGAAATCGGCAAAAAAGTTGTTTTAAAAAAAGACTAAAACAGCAGTCCGAGAAAGATAATAGAGCAGAGGAGAGCCAAACAGAGCCCCAAACAGAGCTTCCCCCTTGGGCCGCCGTGAAGAGACCCCGCGGAGAAGATAGAGGCGCAATTGCGGAGGAGGATGGCCAAGGAGAAAGAGGGCTGCTGTTGAGGTGGGGATGGCTGCTGCTAGAGCTGGGGAGTGAAAAGGCCGTGGCGCGCGCGCACTAACAATGCCCGCAGAATTGCCACCCGCTGAGCTGGGGCCAGCTTTGGCCTCCGCAAACCTGGGAGGCCAGGAGTGACCACTACTAAAGTGGCCTTTGATAGACTGAATGGGCTGGGCTAGCAGGCTCTGGACTTGGCTCTAGCAGCTCTATGCAAGAGGAGGGGGAAAAAGGGTCTGCAGACAAGCCGTGCATATCCGCAGGGAAGGTCAGTGGGGAGTTGGGGGCTGGCGGGAGTTTCTCTGCGCGTCAGCAATCCCGGCCCAATTGTGGACTCGGGGTTGGAGGGGAGGAGGAGGGGGCACTGGCACCAGTTTCCACCGCATTTCTCTCCTCTAGCAGCCCTCCATGGGGGAATGCATCTGAGGCTGCTGACGACTTTTCCGTCTGCTTCAAGCTGCCTTATCTTGTTGAGATGTATTAAATTTTTTGCTGGTGTATGCCGATGGATGGCATTAGCAAATAGCAAAGCGTAAGCTCTGAAAGCATCTGGATGTCATCACACCATCACCAACCTATCCTATTCCCTAGTCTAGCATGCTCAAGGGTATATGATTGGGCTCAGCCCAGGAGTCTTGAAATCTCATTGCAGATCTTGATATCTTGCTACTATCTTGCTCCCTAAACTAGGATAGTATATTGAAAGGTATGACTGGTTTGAGAATGTATAATCAGCGCTTGTTGAAGATGAGCTTATGCGGACCGGGCTGTAGGGTGAAGGCAAAGATGTGCTCCAGGGGGTTGCCAGGGGTCTCTGCAATCCTCCCCCAGTCTCTCTTCACCAGTCCCAATGAATGTGCCAAAGCCAAGAACCAGGGTCCAGTTCCACTCGGTAGTCCTTCAGAAGGTTCAGCGTCAGCACGAAGACCATCTGCTTCGCGAAGCTTTCCCCGGGGCAGCGCCGGCCACCTTTTAGGCTTTTCTTGTTCCTAGGCTTGCCAAGCAGAGGCAGGGAAATGAGCCGACCTGCGCCGAAAATCATGAGTTCGCCAGCCATTTTGGCGTCTAGCAAGCCGTCCTTGAGGAAGCGCTCTGGTTTGTAGGCGTCCGGCTCGGGGAAGGTGCGCGGGTTCTTGTGGATCGCCCACGTGTTGGCTGGCAAACTTAGCTATTCAGTTCGGAAAGTGGAATGGGAGGATGATGAGGAGGATATGGGGGGGGGGAAGGGGGATTTGAAATAGAAATAGGGGATGGGAAAGGTATTGTGATACCCAAGACGGCGGTGCCCTTGGGCAGGGTCCACTGGGCCAGGGGTACGTCCGCCGTGGTGGCGTGCGGCATGCCGATAGGCGCAGTGCAGGCAAACCGCATCGTCTCCAGCAACGACGCCATGCAGTAGCTCAGCTCACCCATGTCTCCAGAATTTACATTCATGGCAACCTCTATCATCATTGGACATACAGAATGCCCTCCTAAACGGGGGCAAGAGGAGAGGAGGGGAAGTAGGAGGGGACACACCGGAAGGTTGAACTGGGCGATGCGCGGTCTCGTGAGCTTGAATCTCCTTCAGGACGGCGGCCTGAATCTCCGGGTGCGCGGCCAGGAGCACCAGCCACCAGTGCACATGCTCAGAGGTGTCGAAGATCCCTGTCCGTCCCACCTTTCCTCTTGGGGAAGCCTAGTTTTTCCATGACAATCATTTGTTGCGAAAATAATTGCGAAATTGTGTCTTCAAACACCAATTTGGACAGCCGTCGTACAATCGACCCCAGCTCAAATTTATTATTTCCAAAAAATGTTTACCAAAGGAATTGTTTCCAAAATTCCGCAAAGTTCTAAAGAAAAAATGTAAAATTTTGAACCAGCGGTGTAGAGGTCGACGGCGACGAAGTCCAGCTCCTCCCTCGTCATGCCGGCCTCTGCCAGCTCCTCCGCCGCAATGCTCCCCGACGCCTTCTTCAGTCCGTCCACTATCGTCTCCGCCTCCTCTGTACAACAGCCCTCACTCACTCTATCAGTCTCATCCCAACATTCCCCCTCACCCTGGCATTGGTGGGCCCGAAGCAACTTGCCCAGATAGGCCCCGAAGCGCTCCAACTCCGCCTTCTGCTTGGCCAGGTTGGTCCTATAGAAAGGGCGGAGGAAGGGCAGGAAGCCGAGCAGGAAGGTGGCGCCGAAGTCGTTCATGATGTTGCTCACCCATTTCACCGTCTTCCTCTGCACCTCTTCTTCCTTGGCCAGTGATAGGGTGAAAATGAGCTAATGGCACCATTTCAGGATCATTGAGGGACTCCTGAAGGCCGAAGCAGAGGCGCAGCATCACGGCGCTGGAGACCTGCATGTACTCTCAGCTCTCCTAGCCATGCTCAGTCTGGCCAAGAGGAACAGCAAATAGGTCCTCGCGTGCGTTCAAAGGCTGACCCTCCTTGCCTTCCATGTCTTTCCGAAAGTCTCCCAGCACGCTCTCCACAGCATCCGACAGACCCGTCCCCTTCCCGCTTCTGACAAAACGATGTCTCAGCCCTAAATGAGGGCCAATGTTCAAAAAATGAGTCCGAATGAGCCATTACTATGGGCACTGCAGCCTGCTTCCATCATTATCTGGATGTGGTGAGGCAATGCTTGGTAATGAAGAGGCAAAAAGGCAGTGTACATCGCCAGTGATGTCCTGCATGCGGCCATTGACGGTGGACTGGCGGAAGATATCTCGCGCCGTCTCCATATCCTCCACCACCACCCACTTCTGCACCCCCATGTCCACCTACACCAGCCACCACACCTGCTTCCCACTTCTGCTCCCATCGAAGGATGCGGGTAAAATACTGACGCAGAATATAGGCCCATACTGCTGGCCTAGACGAAGGAGGCTCTTGTGAAACTCCGTCTCCATGGAGAACAGGCCACCGACAAATGGAAGGCCCCAGGGCCCCGGCGGGCGTCGGCCTGGTTTAGCCCAGCTTTTATTAGTTCAGGAAATTCATTTTTCTCATTTTTATTTTTGAAAAAATTTTTGGTGCAGAAAAATGAATTTGCTAAAGCCGTAAAAACGACTAAACTGAGGGATAGCGCAAACCGGTGGCTCTTTCCAGCGCGATTTGTCCATAGTAGTAGAGCACGTAGCCTATGAGCAGTGAGAGAAGGAGATAGAGTAATTTTGCGGAAAGCAGAAGTTCCACAAGCATTTTGAGTCGGCTGAATTTTGTTGAGGAGAGTTCTGGGAAAAGCGTCTGGCGTGAGGGGTTTCTGTTTGCACGGAGTACATATGTAGCATATGGCACTTTTTGCTTTTAACCCCTCCTGTCAAGCCAGTCTTCAAACTAAGGAACCGGTTTTCAATACCCTATTTTATTCAACGACTGTCAATCAATTCGCAACACGTGACATCGAAGACCAATCGCCTCTCTCTGAAGTGCTCGATTCCTCAGTAATTTTCACGGCTAATTATATCTCATGTGAAATTTGGCATGAGCTCTTGTCAATTAGGCTTGTGCTAAAGGCTCTTGGCTCTTGTCAATTAGGCTGTTGGGATCCTTACGGCTTTTCTTTACAGTGAATACAAAAACTGTGGCTAACTTCCTGATATATCAACAAATCTTTTCTGAACGAGGTTATTTGAAAAGACTAAAATGCTACAGCATGAGCTGCTTATGAATTGTCAATCATCAAAAAGAACTAGACAAGGTGTGACAAAATCGGGATAAATTTCGATTTAAATTATAAACCATTTTGAGTCAAAATTTTAACAGGTTCATCTACAAAATCCACTGAGCATTCATAAGCAGGCGGCAATTTATGGCAGAAAACTTGTCATTTCAATTATTCTAGTTTTTATTTTGTCTTTAATTTTTGATTAAATGATGTTATTTGTTAACTTTACTCTTACAGAAGCCTCTTACAGAAAAATACATAAAAAATTGATCATATTGCAAATGCCAGCAAAAGTCAACTTTACTTTAGCTAATTTCAATTTAACTTTAATTTTGATTGTTTTATTTTGTTACACCTCATTTAGTAAACTTATAATTTCATTGTGACCAAAAATTCTGAAAAAATTTTTTTGATGTAACAATTTTTTTTATTTCACTAGTTGTATTTTCTATCATTCACTAATTTTTGTCCTCTTTGTGCCAAAATTGCCGCCTGCTTATGAATTATGCTTATGAATGCTCAGTGGATTTCGTAAATGAACCTGTTAAAATTTTGACTCAAAATGGTTTATAATTTAAATCGAAATTTATCACGATTTTGTCACACCTTGTCTAGTTCTTTTTTGATGATTGACAATTCATAAGCAGCTCATGCTGTAGCATTTTAGTCTTGTCTAGGTCTTGGCCACGTGGAAGACATATTTACTTGCCACATGAACAAGGCTTCAAACAGTCGTTGGGAAAAATCCATCGCTTGGAATTAAGATCTAGGAATTAAGATCTGTCGCGCCCTAGGAATTAAGATCTATCGCATTGAAGCTAACCTGAGCATCAGTTTATAAAAATCTGCGCAGTTTCCCTTTCGCATTGAAGCTAACCTGAGCATCAGTTTATAAAAATCTGCGCAGTTTCCCTTTTTTATATATTTCAGTTAATATTTCAGTTATTTATTAAAATACAGAGGCCTAAATCAAAATTTCAAGAATTTTGTCATCTGGAGCAGACTTTGAGCTTTCGATTGATATATATATATATATATATGTCCTAGGGTTCAACCTACCAGTCTTCCAATCAATTCGGGGACAGGAAACCATGCAAAA
>JASANA010006373.1:0-12133 GCA_030248095.1 Ptycholaimellus sp. GST1_10
GTTCACCGTGCCCAGCAATAAGCATGTACTTGGTTCAGTTACGTATTGCTATCTTCATGTCCAGCAATGCGAATTTGCGAAGGGCCAATGGAAGGAAAACGCAGGGCAGGCAAGGCCAAGAACAGGTGCAGGTTGCAGAGGGCAAGAAGGTGGAGTATGCGAAGCTGGACATGAAGATCTTGCACAGGGGAGACTGGAAAGAGTGTGCAAGGCATCAGTGCAGGTGCTTGACCATAGAGTGAAGGCGCACCCCACAGTTAGTGCAAGTTGTGGGGGCCGACGCTCTGAGAATCCTGACCTATCTTGAGTCTTCCTCGCTTTCAAGGGGACGGTCAACACCATGACACTCTTCCAGTTCACGAGTCCACAAAAGTCCAGCAATGCGAAGTTGCGACGGGCCAATGGAAGGAAAACGCAGGGCAGGCAAGGCCAAGAACAGGTGCAGGTTGCAGAGGGCAAGAAGGTGGAGAATGCGAAGCTGGACATGAAGATCTTGCACAGGGAGACTGGAACGAGTGTGCCAAGGCATCAGTGCAGGTGCTTAAGCAGAGTGACGGCGCACCCCACAGCTCAGGCAACTTGTGGGGGCCCACGCTGCGCTAGAATCCTGACCTATCCCAGCTTCCTGCTTTCAAGGGGACGGTCAAGCACCATGCACACTTTTCCAATTCCCGAGTGAAGAGAAGTCCAGCAATGCGAAGTTGCGAAGGGCCAATGGAAGGAAAAGTCAGGCAGGCAAAGCAAGGCTAACAGGTGCAGGTTGCAGAGGGCAAGAAGGTGGAGAGGCAAAGCTGGACATGAAGATCTTGCACAGGGGAGACTGGAAAGAGTGTGCCAAGGCATCAGTGCAGGTGCTTGTCTCAGAGTGCAGGCGCACCCCACAGTTAGTGCAAGTTGTGGGGGCCGACGCTCTAGAATCCTGACATATCCTTGAGTCTTACCTCGCTTTAAGGGGACGGTCAAGCACCATGCACACTCTTCCAGTTCCCCGAGTGAAGAGAAGTCCAGCAATGCGAAATGTCCAAAGGGCCAATGGAAGGAAAACGCAGGGCAGGCAAGGCCAAGAACAGGTGCAGGTTTCCACGGGCTGCAAGCAGCCTCCCCGAAGGGCCACTGGTATGGTGACAAGCAAGGCATTCTCCTCAACACGCGAGGATAAGACTGACCAAGTTTGTCTTTGTTGCCAGAGGGCAAAGATTAGGAAAAGATAAAATAATGATAATAGATATAATCATTACACACATTTAGATAAAAGGAGCAACATATTTCTTGGAAATATAAAAAGAAATAAAAAATTTTGTTGGATTTTTTTTCAGCCTTAGCCCCTATTCTATGGGAAATTAATTGAAACAAGGTAATATCGGCTACGCGCCTGATTTAAAGTCCAACGTCTGCAGTACCATATAAAAATGTTCCTTCACTCATGGTTGGAGTTAGAAATTTAGCTGGGGTCTCCTGCACTGGGTCACGAAATTCTAAATTTAGGCGCAATTTGGTAATTGTACTAGCTCCCTTGCACTAAATCGAACTTCCCAGTTGCATGAGAAAGTCATAAATATCGTGAAATTTATAATTTTGCTCGAAATTTTAAAAAAATGGGGCAAGTGAAACCTTAAAATTGGCCGAAAATTAGGATTTGAAATAAAGAAATACCCTAAATTTCAACATTTTGCAAACTTTAAGAGAGCATATCTTGCGATCAATGCTATTGAGGGTTGTAGGACAGAAGTGCCCAGGCGAAAAGTGCCCCGGCGAAAAGTGCCCAGGCGAAAAGTGCCCACGGCGAGAAGTGCCCAAGGCGAAAAGTGCCCACAGCGAAAAGTGCCCAGGCGAAAAGTGCCCATGTATGAAAATATCTAGGGACTAATTGCTTCTCATATCATCTCAGCTCAAATTTGCCATTTCAATGAAATTCTGGTGTATGTAAAGAAAAATTACAATTTTAAAACAAAATTACATGACTTAAGCAATGAAGGAGAGCCTAAAAATTAAGTATATCAAATATATTTTCATATAATTTCGCGTTTGTGAGCTACTAGCCCCAAAATCCTATTTATTTGATCAAGAATGGCGGTTTTTGCACATTTTTGCTTGTAATTCTGCAGGAAAGTGAAATTAAATGAAATACATTGCATATACTGCACCTTTGGGACCTGCCAAAGCCTGGCATCCATGTAATTTTGTAGAAATTTTGCACTTTTTTCAACCATATCTGCCATTGTTTGCTTTTGGGGCCTAATATTGGTGGTTTACACACATCTTGGCTTGTAGTTCTGTAGGAAAGCGAAATTGTAAGAACTTATTTAGCATATTCTGCGCCTTTAGGACCTGCCATTCAACAGGACCAGTACCTAGTTATCAGTGATTTTGAAAGTGCGTAACTAAGAAAAGTAAGTGGAATATTCAAACTTAATGCTTTCTGTACTGTAAAATATACATAAATAATGTCAGACATGGGCACTTTTCGCCTGGGCACTTTTCGCCGTGGGCACTTTTCGCCTTGGGCACTTCTCGCCGTGGGCACTTTTTGCCTGGGCACTTTTCGCCTGGGCACTTTTCGCCGGGGCACTTTTCGCCTGGGCACTTCTGTCCATAACCCGCTATTGAGATGATTACTGGACAAGACTAAAATGCAACATCATGAGCAGCTTATGAATTGTCAATCATCAAAAAGAACTAGACTGGTTGTGACAAAATCGTGATAAATTTTGATTTAAATTATGAACCATTTTGAGTTAAAATTTTAACAAGCTCATTTACAAAATCCACTGATCATTCATAAGCAGGCGGCAATTTATGGCAGAAACCCTGTCACCTTGATTATTCCAGCTTTTGTTTAATTGCAATTTGAATTTGTATTTGTTTTATTTTGTTACGCCTCATTTAGTAAATTTAAAATTTCATCATGCCCGAAAATTCAGAAAAATTTCTTCGATTTAACTTCAAAACATTTAATTACATTTTAACACATGTTTTTTTTATTTTAGTAGTTATATTTTCTATTTTATTTTTCACTAATTTTTGTCTTCTTTGTGCCAAAATTGCCGCCTGCTTATGAATGATCAGTGGATTTTGTAAATGAGCCTGCTAAAATTTTAACTCAAAATGGTTCATAATTTAAATCAAAATTTATCACGATTTTGTCACAACCAGTTTAGTTCTTTTTGATGATTGACAATTCATAAGCTGCTCATGCTGTAGCATTTTAGTCTTGTTGAGATATCCCTGGCGTTTCATCCTTGGAACAGTGTACGACTTACAAGAAATTCACAAATTGTTTATTTTTCTGAATTCATGTACAAACCCCTGAATTTTGATGTTCAAATGAACTTTTGATGTTCTAGTCATATTCACCTTTAGGTCTAATTTTGACTAAGAAATTTGCATACGAAAATTCTCATAAAAATTTTGGGTACGAAAGTTCGGGTACGATAAGTTCCGGGTACGAAAGTTCTGGGTACGAAAGTTCGGGTACGAAAGTTCGGGTACGAAAGTTCGGGTACGAAAGTTCCCAGGTACGAAAGTTCGTACAACCGCTTAGCTACATCGCAGAGTTTTGTGTAGCCTCACCTGAGTAGGCTCGTAGGGGCTTTCGAAGTTCTCGTGCGCGTGCTCCAGTCGAATGGCGGCGGCTACATCCTCCTCACTTCTGCCCTCCCCATAGCAGCCGCCCTTGCCCCGCTCTGGTCCAAAGGCCGGGCTGTTGTAGAACAGGTCGTTGTCGATCGGGAAGCCTCAAAACAAGAACCCTCCTCGCCCATTGCAGAGGGAAGGAACAAAAGTGCAACCCAGATATTGCAGATGGACCCTGATCTGATGTGTCCTGCCAGTCTCCGGATAGGCGGCCCCAGCGATGCGCCGTCCTTACGAGCCAGCAGTCGAAAGCGCGTCAAAGCCTCCTTCCCCGTCTATCAATCCATGTCCCCTCCTCTTTTTCTTCCATTCTCCCTCCGCCTGTGAACCTCGGAGACGCGAGCTAGGCCGAGGCTGTGCAGGAAGATGGCAAGCGGCTGGCGACACTCCAGTTCACCGTCGGGGAAGTCTCCGCTCACCTTGGCCAGGTACTGCTTGCTCACTTGGCGCTCTCGCATTTGGGCCTTGATCCGTCTGTCCGCGGCTAGGTTCCTCGCGAAGATGAGCAGCCCAGAGGTCGGCCTGTCCAGTCTATGGCTCACTGAAAATTAGTTTTTAGTTTTATGGCCAACATTAATTCGAAGATAGTTGTAACTTTGGAGACTATGCGTTTGATTCAGTTTTAATAAAGCGATAAAAACCAAATAGGCTCTGCTGCAAAAGTAACTCATCAACGCTTGGAAAAAATTGTATTGGCCTTATACAGCTGTTCACTGCTAGAAAAATATTTGGAGGACGAGAAAAGCTGACCTTGAGATTGTCGTAACCGTAGCGGCTTCGAAGAATGGAGTTGGTAGCGTTGAAATTGTAGCGGCCAGTAGGGTGAACGGGCCAGGAAGGCGGCTTGTTCACCACCAGAAAATCCTGACTTTCGTGCACCACTTCTAGTTCTTGCTCCAGAATCCCCAGCTCATGCCCCTCAAAACCGCAAACACTCTCTTTGTCCCATTTCACATAACTCTTAGGCCACTGTGTGACTATTATTCTAAGCGTGTCAATATCACTAGGTACTTGTATCTAGACGAATGAGCACACTCAGTTTCCTGCCGTTCCCCCTGTAAACCTGTGCGCGGCGTGGGTGATGATGGTATTGTCCTCCACCACGTGTCCGCCGTCACCATCTCTCTCCGTCCACCCGCAGTCTCCCCGCCTTCAGGCTCTCCTCCTCAACCCCTTCAATTCTATTTCCACCTCGTTTCAAGCCTCTAGACCAACAATGAATTGCGGCGTCCTTGGCGTAAACTCGGAGTTGAAGACCTCCACCAGACGACGGCCCAACCATCGCCGCTTGGCGTAGGCCTGGTAGACGAAGATGTACGGCTTCACCATCAGCAGCCCTGAAAAGCTGGCTGGTTTTTGAGTAGGCGAGAAACAAGAGCTGGGGTAACCATTCTCGCTGTAGTGTTCCGGTCTCAGGACTTCGTTCTGGGCCATGATGGCCGCCACCTTCCCTCGTTTCTCTGCCAACAGCTCCGATTTCGTTCGCTTAACTGGCTGAGGGGGCTCCGGTGATTCGCCTCATTGCTACAGTTTTAACTCAAACTCATTCAGGATTTTAGCCTGAAAACCTTTCTTTTTGATCATCACTGGAGCTGGTCTCCGGCTCAGTCATTGAGTAGTAGGACAGATTTCAATCTGGAACAGTATTTTGAAGAAAATCACATAAAAAATAATGTGTTAACTGACTGGGCGCCAAAACGGCATCGGCAAATAGCAAATAGTACTCTTGTTCCCGATTTCAGTGACATGTTGTGCTTAGGTGCGTTGCGCAAACTGCGCACTTTCAATCGCGGGCAGGGCTACAGTAGCCAAATTTTTCTGATGGACAGGCAAGAGGGAAACGCAAGGTAGGTACCCCAAGAGAAGTGAGGGCTGTGCAGCTCACACGCATCGATCCTTCCTAGAGACCCCGCCACGCATTGCATGCCTCCTCTCCTCCATCTCCTCCAGCCCACACATCCCTCCTCATGGTCCTCTTTGTCTATTTCAGTTTATTTTTCTTTCAGAGAAGCAAATTGGAGCAGAAGCTGCTGGAGTGGTGTGCAAATTGTGGTAAAGCTTGACGACATCACTTCCCTACGAAGTCTCGGCCAAGACCCTGAGCTCTTCATTCTGGATGCTGTGCCAGGGTGCAAAGAGACTTCTTTGTTGTGGTAGAGGCCTCACACTCCCTGAAGCCTTCGCCCGAAACTGCCAAGGTTCTTATCACTTCCTCACCGGCGCCATCTCCGCGTTCCCTCTCCTTCACAGCCCCTCCACCAATCCCCCTACCACCTACCTCACAGCCCCCAATCCCCTCAGGCTACACCCTGCCAAACTAAGTCTCAGCGAGGCTCCCATCTCCATGCACCAGATGGAGCAATGGAGGCCTTCAACGCCCTCAGAGCCCACTCAGCCAGTCCCGTAGACACCCCATCCTCCTCTCACCCAAAACATTCGCTGTCACAATTAGTGGAGGGTTGGTTGGTTAGTTAGTTGTTAGGTTCCCTCTCTTTAGAATCTCTCTCTTTAGGCCAGCCCTAGGCACAGCGTCCAGAATGAAGAGCTCAGGCGTCTGTGGCCGAGACTTCGTAGGGAAGTGATGTCGTCAAGCTTGACCACAATTTGCACACCACTCCAGCAGCTTCTGCTCCAATTTGCTTCTCTGACAGCAAAATAAACTGAAATAGACAAAAGAGGCATAAAAAGGATGTGTTGGGCTGGAGGAGATGGAGTAGAGAGGCATGCAATGCGTGGCGGGGTCTCATAGGAAGGATCGATGCGTGTGAGCTGCACAGCCCTCACTTCTCTTGGGGTACCTACCTTGCGTTTCCCTCTTGCCTGTCCATCAGAAAAATTTGGCTACTGTAGCCCTGCCCGCGATTGAAAGTGCGCAGTTTGCGCAACGCACCTAAGCACAACATGTCACTGAAATCGGGAACAAGAGTACTATTTGCTATTTGCCGATGCCGTTTTGGCGCCCAGTCAGTTAACACATTATTTTTTATGTGATTTTCTTCAAAATACTGTTCCAGATCCGAAATCTGTCCTACTACTCAATGACTGAGCCGGAGACCAGCTGCAGTGATGATCGAAAAAGAAAAGGTTTTCCAGGCTAAAATCCTGAATAAGTTTGAGTTAAAACTGTAGCAATTGAGGCGAATCACCGGAGCCCCCTCAGCCAGTTAAGCGAACGAAATCGGAGCTGTTGGCAGAGAAACGAGGGAAGGTGGCGGCCATCATGGCCCAGAACGAAGTCCTGAGACCGGAACACTACAGCGAGAATGGTTACCCCAGCTCTTGTTTCTCGCCTACTCAAAAACCAGCCAGCTTTTCAGGGCTGCTGATGGTGAAGCCGTACATCTTCGTCTACCAGGCCTACGCCAAGCGGCGATGGTTGGGCCGTCGTCTGGTGGAGGTCTTCAACTCCGAGTTTACGCCAAGGACGCCGCAATTCATTGTTGGTCTAGAGGCTTGAAACGAGGTGGAAATAGAATTGAAGGGGTTGAGGAGGAGAGCCTGAAGGCGGGGAGACTGCGGGTGGACGGAGAGATGGTGACGGCGGACTACGTGGTGGAGGACAATACCATCATCACCCACGCCGCGCACAGGTTTACAGGGGGAACGGCAGGAAACTGAGTGTGCTCATTCGTCTAGATACAAGTACCTAGTGATATTGACACGCTTAGAATAATAGTCACACAGTGGCCTAAGAGTTATGTGAAATGGGACAAAGAGAGTGTTTGCGGTTTTGAGGCATGAGCTGGGGATTCTGGAGCAAGAACTAGAAGTGGTGCACGAAAGTCAGGATTTTCTGGTGGTGAACAAGCCGCCTTCCTGGCCCGTTCACCCTACTGGCCGCTACAATTTCAACGCTACCAACTCCATTCTTCGAAGCCGCTACGGTTACGACAATCTCAGAGGTCAGCTTTTCTCGTCCTCCAAATATTTTTCTAGCAGTGAACAGCTGTATAAGGCCAATACAATTTTTTCCAAGCGTTGATGAGTTACTTTTGCAGCAGAGCCTATTTGGTTTTTATCGCTTTATTAAAACTGAATCAAACGCATAGTCTCCAAAGTTACAACTATCTTCGAATTAATGTTGGCCATAAAACTAAAAACTAATTTTCAGTGAGCCATAGACTGGACAGGCCGACCTCTGGGCTGCTCATCTTCGCGAGGAACCTAGACGCGGACAGACGGATCAAGGCCCAAATGCGAGAGCGCCAAGTGAGCAAGCAGTACCTGGCCAAGGTCTCCGGACACTTCCCCGACGGCGAACTAGAGTGTCGCCAGCCGCTTGCCATCCTCCTGCACAGCCTCGGCCTAGCTCGAGTCTCCGAGGTTCACAGGCGGAGGGAGACTCGAGTAGGAAGAGGAGGGGGCATGGATTGATAGACGGGGAAGGAGGCTTTGACGCGCTTTCGACTGCTGGCTCGTAAGGACGGCGCATCGCTGGTGGCCGCCTATCCGGAGACTGGCAGGACACATCAGATCAGGGTCCATCTGCAATATCTGGGTTGCACTTTTGTTCCTTCCCCTCTGCAATGGGCGAGGAGGGTTCTTGTTTTGAGGCTTCCCGATCGACAACGACCTGTTCTACAACAGCCCGGCCTTTGGACCAGAGCGGGGCAAGGGCGGCTGCTATGGGGAGGGCAGAAGTGAGGAGGATGTAGCCGCCGCCATTCGACTGGAGCACGCGCACGAGAACTTCGAAAGCCCCTACGAGCCTACTCAGGTGAGGCTACACAAAACTCTGCGATGTAGCTAAGCGGTTGTACGAACTTTCGTACCTGGGAACTTTCGTACCCGAACTTTCGTACCCGAACTTTCGTACCCGAACTTTCGTACCCAGAACTTTCGTACCCGGAACTTATCGTACCGGAACTTTCGTACCCAAAATTTTTATGAGAATTTTCGTATGCAAATTTCTTAGTCAAAATTAGACCTAAAGGTGATATGACTAGAACATCAAAAGTTCATTTGAACATCAAAATTCAGGGGTTTGTACATGAATTCAGAAAAATAAACAATTTGTGAATTTCTTGTAAGTCTACACTGTTCCAAGGATGAAACGCCAGGGATATCTCAACAAGACTAAAATGCTACAGCATGAGCAGCTTATGAATTGTCAATCATCAAAAAGAACTAAACTGGTTGTGACAAAATCGTGATAAATTTTGATTTAAATTATGAACCATTTTGAGTTAAAATTTTAGCAGGCTCATTTACAAAATCCACTGATCATTCATAAGCAGGCGGCAATTTTGGCACAAAGAAGACAAAAATTAGTGAAAAATAAAATAGAAAATATAACTACTAAAATAAAAAAAACATGTGTTAAAAGTAATTAAATGTTTTGAAGTTAAATCGAAGAAATTTTTCTGAATTTTCGGGCATGATGAAATTTTAAATTTACTAAATGAGGCGTAACAAAATAAAACAAATACAAATTCAAATTGCAATTAAACAAAAGCTGGAATATCAAGGTGACAGGGTTTCAGCCATAAATTGCCGCCTGCTTATGAATGATCAGTGGATTTTGTAAATGAGCTTGTTAAAATTTTAACTCAAAATGGTTCATAATTTAAATCAAAATTTATCACGATTTTGTCACAACCAGTCTAGTTCTTTTTGATGATTGACAATTCATAAGCTGCTCATGATGTTGCATTTTAGTCTTGTCCAGTAATCATCTCAATAGCGGGTTATGGAAGAAGTGCCCAGGCGAAAAGTGCCCCGCGAAAAGTGCCCAGGCGAAAAGTGCCCAGGCAAAAAGTGCCCACGGGGAGGCCCAAGGCGAAAAGTGCCCACGGCGAAAGTGCCCAGGCGAAAAGTGCCCATGTCTGACATTATTTATGTATATTTTACAGTACAGAAAGCATTAAGTTTGAATATTCCACTTACTTTTCTTAGTTACGCACTTTCAAAATCACTGATAACTAGGTACTGGTCCTGTTGAATGGCAGGTCCTAAAGGCGCAGAATATGCTAAATAAGTTCTTACAATTTCGCTTTCCTACAGAACTACAAGCCAAGATGTGTGTAAACCACCATATTAGGCCCCAAAAGCAAACAATGGCAGATATGGTTGAAAAAAAGTGCAAAATTTCTACAAAATTACATGGATGCCAGGCTTTGGCAGGTCCCAAAGGTGCAGTATATGCAATGTATTTCATTTAATTTCACTTTCCTGCAGAATTACAAGCAAAAATGTGCAAAAACCGCCATTCTTGATCAAATAAATAGGATTTTGGGGCTAGTAGCTCACAAACGCGAAATTATATGAAAATATATTTGATATACTTAATTTTTAGGCTCTCCTTCATTGCTTAAGTCATGTAATTTTGTTTTAAAATTGTAATTTTTCTTTACATACACCAGAATTTCATTGAAATGGCAAATTTGAGCTGAGATGATATGAAGAAGCAATTAGTCCCTAGATATTTTCATACATGGGCACTTTTCGCCTGGGCACTTTTCGCTGTGGGCACTTTTCGCCTTGGGCACTTCTCGCCGTGGGCACTTTTCGCCTGGGCACTTTTCGCCGGGGCACTTTTCGCCTGGGCACTTCTGTCCTACAACCCTCAATAGCATTGATCGCAAGATATGCTCTCTTAAAGTTTGCAAAATTTTGAAATTTAGAGTATTTCTTTATTTCAAATCCTAATTTTCGGCCAATTTTAAGGTTTCACTTGCCCCATTTTTTTAAAATTTCGAGCAAAATTATAAATTTCACGATATTTATGACTTTCTCATGCAACTCATGCACTTACCAAATTTCGCCTAAATTTAGAATTTCGTGACCCAGTGCAGGAGACCCCAGCTGAAATTTTAAGCCCAAGCTTTAGTGAGCTAAACATTTTATATGGTACTGCAGACGTTGGACTTTAAATCAGGCGCGTAGCCGATATTACCTTGTTTCAATTAATTTCCCATAGCATAGGGAAAGGCTGAAAAAAAATCCAACAAAATTTTTTATTCTTTTTATATTTCCAAGAAATATGTTGCTCCTTTTATCTGAATGTGTGCAATGATTATCATTATTATCATTATTTTATCTTTTCTTAATCTTTGCCCTCTGCAACAAAGACAAACTTGGTCAGTCTTATCCTGGGGCGGGTTGAGGAGAATGCCTGGCTTAGCACCATACCAGTGGCCCTTCGGGGAGGCTGCTTGCAGCCCGTGGAAACCTGCACCTGTTCTTGGCCTTGCCTGCCCTGCGTTTTCCTTCCATTGGCCCTTCGCAACTTCGCATTGCTGGACTTCTCTTCACTCGGGAACTGGAAGAGTGTGCATGGTGCTTGACCGTCCCCTTGAAAGCGAGGAAGACTCAAGATAGGTCAGGATTCTAGAGCGTCGGCCCCCACAACTTGCACTAACTGTGGGGTGCGCCGTCACTCTGGTCAAGCACCTGCACTGATGCCTTGGCACACTCTTTCCAGTCTCCCCTGTGCAAGATCTTCATGTCCAGCTTCGCCTTCTCCACCTTCCTGCCCTCTGCAACCTGCACCTGTTCTTGGCCTTGCCTGCCCTGCGTTTTCCTTCCATTGGCCCTTCGCAACTTCGCATTGCTGGACTTCTCTTCACTCGGGAACTGGAAGAGTGTGCATGGTGCTTGACCGTCCCCTTGAAAGCGAGGAAGACTCAAGATAGGTCAGGATTCTAGAGCGTCGGCCCCCACAACTTGCACTAACTGTGGGGTGCGCCGTCACTCTGGTCAAGCACCTGCACTGATGCCTTGGCACACTCTTTCCAGTCTCCCCTGTGCAAGATCTTCATGTCCAGCTTCGCCTTCTCCACCTTCCTGCCCTCTGCAACCTGCACCTGTTCTTGGCCTTGCTTGCCCTGCGTTTTCCTTCCATTGGCCCTTTGCAACTTCGCATTGCTGGACTTCTCTTCACTCGGGAACTGGAAGAGTGTGCATGGTGCTTGACCGTCCCCTTGAAAGCGAGGAAGACTCAAGATAGGTCAGGATTCTAGAGCGTCGGCCCCCACAACTTGCACTAACTGTGGGGTGCGCCGTCACTCTGGTCAAGCACCTGCACTGATGCCTTGGCACACTCTTTCCAGTCTCCCCTGTGCAAGATCTTCATGTCCAGCTTCGCCTTCTCCACCTTCCTGCCCTCTGCAACCTGCACCTGTTCTTGGCCTTGCCTGCCCTGCGTTTTCCTTCCATTGGCCCTTCGCAACTTCGCATTGCTGGACTTCTCTTCACTCGGGAACTGGAAGAGTGTGCATGGTGCTTGACCGTCCCCTTGAAAGCGAGGAAGACTCAAGATAGGTCAGGATTCTAGAGCGTCGGCCCCCACAACTTGCACTAACTGTGGGGTGCGCCGTCACTCTGGTCAAGCACCTGCACTGATGCCTTGGCACACTCTTTCCAGTCTCCCCTGTGCAAGATCTTCATGTCCAGCTTCGCCTTCTCCACCTTCTTGCCCTCTGCAACCTGCACCTGTTCTTGGCCTTGCCTGCCCTGCGTTTTCCTTCCATTGGCCCTTCGCAACTTCGCATTGCTGGAC